>WNWK01000032.1:0-92500 GCA_009830355.1 Cherax destructor
GAAAATCCTTCAAAATGTTTTTTGTCAAAAATGCAAAAAATCAAGTTTTATAATTTTTGAATATATATTAATTTTTACATATTTTTAAAAATCCTATTAAAAATCTATAAAATCAAATTTTTATAGAATATTTATATTATTTTCCAAAAATATATGAAAATTGTTAGAAAAATGTAAAATCGTATTTTATTGCATACACGTTTTAGAGCGGTTTGAGTGCTTTTTCAAAACTCATTTTTTAGCTAAAATACAGATTTTCAAACTTTTAAATAGAATTTCTACTGCAATTGAAATTTATGGGAAAAGTTAGCAAAATTTATGATTTTCTTTTTTGGAAGCTTACTAAGATGGATTTTATCTTAAAAAATAGTTTTTCAGAAAATCCCTTCAAAAGCCTTAAATCGTCAAAAATGCAATAAAACGTTTTATATAATTTTCATATATATTAATTATTTACATATTTTTTTAAAAAAAACCCCTTAAAAATCCATAAAATCAAATTTTATAGAATATTCATATTATTTTAAAAATACATGAAACATTAAAAGCTAAAAATTTCTAAAATCATTTTATTGCATATTTCACGTTTTATAGCGGTTTGAATGCTTTTTAGCAAACTCATTTTTTAGCTAAAATACTTAGATTATCACACTTTTAAATAGAATTTTACGCAATTGAAATTTATGGGAAAAGTAATAAAATTTTATGATTTTCTTTTTTGAAGTTATCAATATATTTTATATACAAAAAAGGTGGTTCAGAAAATCCTTGAAAATACTTAATGACAAAAACAATAAAAAAATTTATAGCATTTTAATATTTATTAATTATTTACATATTTTTAAAAATTCAATTAAAATCTATAAAAAATAAATATTATTATATACTATTTCAATTATTTTTTCAAAAATACGGTTTGAGTGCTTTTTGGCAAAACTCATTTTTTAGTAAATACCTAGATTTTCAAACTTTTAAATAGAATTTCTACTGCAATTGAAATTTTTGGGAAAAGAGATAATTTTTGATTTTGTTTTTTGGGAAATTACTCATATTATTTTATCAAAAAATAGTTTTTCAGAAAACCGAATGCCTTAAATCGTCAAAAAATGCAAAAAATAACGTTTTTAGCATTTTAATATATATAAAATTTTTTCATATTTTTAAAAATCCCCTTAAAAATCTATAAAAATCAATATTAATTTATAAATTTCATATTATTTTCCAAAATACATGAAACATTAAAAGCTCAGAAAATAAATAAAATCGTATTTTATTGCATATTTCGACGTTTTTTTTGAGCGGTTTGAGTGCTTTTCGGCAAAGTTAGCAAAATTTTATGATTTTTTTAGGTGGATTTTATCTAAAAAATAGTTTTTCAGAAAATCCTTCAAAATGCCTAATAAATCGTCAAAAAATGCAATAAAATATATATTAATTATTTTCAAAAATAAATTTAAAACCATAAAATCTATAAAAATCAATATTTTTATAGAATATTTCATATTATTTTCCAAAATACATGAAACATTAAAAGCTCAAAATGGCCCTTAAAATTTATTATGAAATTTACTTAGATTTATTTTTTACAAACCTTTTTTGCTAAAAACTTAGATTTCACCTTTTTGCAATGAAATTTATGGGAAAAGTTTTTCAGAAAATCCTTGAAATGCTCTTAATGTCAAAAATGCAATAAAATAACGTTTTATAGCATTTTGAATATTTATAAATTATTTACATATTTTTAAAAAAACACATTAAAAATCTATAAAAAACAATATTAATTTTGAATATTTCATATTATTTTCCAAAAATACATGAAACATTAAAAGCTCAGAAAATGGCCTAAAATTGCATTTTATAGCATATTTCGACGTTTTTGAGCGGTTTGAGTGCTTTTCTGACAAAACTCATTTTTAGCTAAAAAACGTAGATTTTCAAACTTTTAAATAGAATTTCTAATGCAATTGAAATTTATGGGAAAAGTTAGCAAAATTTTATGATTTTCTTTTAGGAAGTTTATCAGGTGATTTTATCTAAAAAGTTTTTCAGAAAATCCTTAAAATGCCTTAATGTAAATGCAATAAAATCAAGTTTTATAGCATTTTTGAAATATTTTTTAATTATTTACATATTTTTAAAAATCCATTAAAAATCTATAAAAATAAATTTTTATAGAATATTTCATATTATTTCAAAAATATATGAAAAATAAAAAGCTTAGAAAAATGTGTTTAAAAACGTATTTTTTGCATATTTCGACGTTTAGAGCGGGTTTTAGTGTCTAAAACTCATTTTTAGCTAAAATACCTAGATTTTCAAACTTTAAATAGAATTTACTGCAATTGAAATTTATGGGAAAAGTTAGAAATTTTATGATTTTTTTAGGTGGATTTTATCTAAAAATAGTTTTTCAGAAAATCCTTCAAAATGCCTTAATCGTCAAAAATGCAATAAAATAAGTTTTTTAGCTTTTGAATATTTATAAATATTTATATATTTTTAAAAATCCATTAAAAATCTATAAAAAAAATAAATTTTGAATATTCATATTATTTTCCAAAAAAACATGAAAATTGCTCAAAATTGGCTAAATTTTTTATGACATATTTCGACGTTTAGAGCGGTTTAGTGCTTTTCTGACAAAACTCATTTTAGCTAAAATACTAGATTTCAAACTTTATATAGAATTTCTACTGCAATTGAAATTCTCTTATGGGAAATAGTTTTTCAGAAAATCCTTGAAAATGCCTTTTAAAACGTCAAAAATGCAATAAAATAACGTTTATACATTTTGAATATTTATAAATTATTTATACATTTTTAAAAATCCAATTAAAATCTATAAAAATCAATATTAATTTGAATATTTCTATTATTTTCCAAAAATACATGAAACATTAAAAGTTCAGAAAATGGCCTAAAATTGCATTTTATAGCATATTTCGACGCTTTAGAGCGGTTTGAGTGCTTTTCTGACAAAACTCATTTTAGCTAAAATACGTAGATTTTCAAACTTATAAATAGAATTTCTACTGCAATTGAAATTTATGGGAAAAGTTAAGTAAATTTATGATTTTCTTTGAAAGGTTACTCATAGGTGGATTTTATCTAAAAAAGTTTTCAGAAAATCTTTCAAAATGCCTTAATCGTGAAAATGCAATAAAATCAAGTTTTATAGCATTTTGAATATATATTAATTATTTCATATTTTAAAAATACCATTAAAAATCTATAAAAATAAATATTTTTATAGAATATTTCATATTATTTTTCAAAAATATATGAAACATTAAAAGCTTTAAAAATGGTTGAATCGTATTTTATTGCATATTTCTGACGTTTTAGAGCGGTTTGAGTGCTTTTCAGCAAAACTCATTTTTTAGCTAAAATACCTAGATTTTCAAACTTTTAAATAGAATTTCTACTGTCAATTGAAATTTATGGAAAAGTTAGCAAAATTTTATGATTTCTTTTAGGTGGATTTTATCTAAAAAAAAAAAGTTTTTCAGAAAATCCTTCAAAATGCTCTTTAAATCGTCAAAAATGCAATAAAATAACGTTTTATAAAGATTTTGAATATTTATAAATTATTTACATATTTTTAAAAATCCCATTAAAAATCTATAAAAATCAATATTAATTTTGAATATTTCATATTATTTTCCAAAATACATGAAAATTGCCTAAAATTGCATTTTTATAGCATATTTCGACGTTTAGAGCGGTTTTTTAGTGCTTTTCTTGACAAAACTCATTTTTAGCTAAAATACGTAGATTTTCAAACTTTTAAATAGAATTTCTACTGCAATTGAAATTTATGGGAAAAGTTAGCAAAATTTTATGATTTTCTTTTAGGAAGCTTTACTCATAGGTATATTTTATCTAAAAAATAGTTTTTCAGAAAACCTTGAAAATGCCTTAATCGTAAAAATGCAATAAAATAACGTTTTATAGCATTTTAATATATATAAATTATTTATATATTTTTAAAAATCCAATTAAAAATCTATAAAATCAATATTAATTAAGTCGATTTTATTGCATATTTCGACGTTTTAGAGCGGTTTGAGTGCTTTTCTGGCAAACTCAATTTTAGCTAAAATACTTAGATTATCACACTTTTAAATAGAATTTCTACTGCACTGAAATTTAGGGAAAAGTAAAATTTTATGATTTTCTTTAGGAAGCTTATCTATAGGTATATTTTATCTAAAAGAGTGTTGTCAGAAAATCCTTGAAAATGCCTTAAATCGTCAAAAATGAAATACAATCAGTTTTATAGCATTTTGAATATTTATTAATTATTTACATATTTTTAAAAATCCCATTAAAAATCTATAAAATACATGAAACATTAAAAGCTCAGAAAAATGTGCTAAAATCGTATTTTATTGCATATTTGACGCTTTAGAGCGGTTTGAGGTTTTCTTCAAAACTTTATTTTTTTGCTAAAATATCTGGGTTTTCAAACTTTAAATATAATTTCTAATGCAATTGAAATTTATGGAAAAGTTAGCAAAAATTTTTTGATTTTCTTTAGGAAGCTTTTCTCAGGTATATTTTATATACAAAAATAGTGTGTTCAGAAAATCCTTGAAAATGCCTTAAATCGTCAAAAATGGAATAATATCAATTTTATAGCTTTTGAATATTTATGAATTATTTACATATTTTTTAAAAAAAATTTAAAAAACTATAAAATCAATATTTTTAAAGAGTATTTCATATTATTTTCGAAAATACATTAAAAAATTAAAAGCTCAGAAAATGTGCTAAAATCGTATTTTTTTGCATATTTCACGTTTTAGAGCGGTTTGAGGCTATTCTGGCAAACCATTTTTATATAATATACTTAGATTATCACACTTTTAAATAGAATTTCCACTGCACTGAAATTTATGGAAAGTAAGCGTAAATTTTAAGATTTTCTTTGGGAAGCTTTACCTAGGTATATTTTATCTAAAAAGTGGTTTTCAGAAAACTTTGAAAATGCCTTAAATCATCAAAAATACAAAAAATCAACTTTATAGCTTTTTAGAATATTTAAAAAATTTTTTACATATTTTTAAAAACAATAAAAATCATAAAAATCAATATTTTTATAGAGTATTCTTACATTACTAAAAATACATGAAACATTAAAAAACTCAGAAAAAAAAGGGAAAATCGTATTTTATTGCATATTTGACGTTTTAGAGCGGTTTGATGCTTTTCCCAAAAATCATTTTTTTGCCAAAATACCTTAGATTTTCAAAGTTTAAATAGGGAAATTTTTACTGCAATTGAAATTTATGGAAAAGTTAGCAAAATTTTATGATTTTCTTTTAGGGAAATTTTTTCAAAGGGGATTTTATCTAAAATATAGTTTTTCAGAAAATCTGACGTTAGCTGGTCTGCGGATCGACACAGCAATTTTATCGGGGCCCCACAGCTTTCTTGGTCCAGCAATTTAAGAAGATACATTTCCCTTTGTGCCTTAATGTCACCGCTGATAACTTTGACAGTTCTTGCGGCTATCAAAAGGAGGGCCTGTTGCGGGATCGGGAACTTGCATCTTGGCAGCCAAGTGTTGGCAAAGAGGTCATCTTTCTCCTGACTACTAGTATAGAGGTCCCACCCCCTCCCGAATTAGAGGAGGAATAATTTATCAGGTTTTGGAACATACGCCACCTGATGCCAGTTTTGTCAGTCTCCCAACTACAGATGGCTTTTTGGACTTTTCCATTTGTCAACAGGTTTACCTGTGCAGGTTACTGTTAAGATAGTGGTATGCCCCTTTATACCCTTTCCAAGCCCTGTATTTAGTAGCAGCAGCCTTTTGACATCGATAACCGAACAAAGGCTGATTTGAAGGTTTCCCATCACACACTGAGGTGAGGGATGTATTTCTAGAGATTAATTAAGGATGTTTAGTGAAGGCATTTATTCACTTGATTTTTAAACCCATCCATGGAGGGGTTTTAATTAACAAAACTAAAAAGGGCCCATTTCCCTTTTCCACTCCCCACGGCTTTAGCACTCTCTCTCTCTCTCTCTCTCTCTCTCCGCTTTCTCTCTTTGTGTCTACATCCGTGTACGTAGATTTCAGATATTATTTTATCCAAATGTGTGTGCCACCTATTTTGATTTGGTGCACACACAAGAACCTGTTCTTCTACGATATTTTGCGGTTAAGGAGAAGGGAGTTCACGAGTCTGTCCATGCACTTCCTTGTTTGGATGTTTGCTGCCCTTTTGCATATTACAGCCTGCATGTGTATGTGTGTAGGGAGGGGGTGTTAGGATAATCAAGGGTTCCCTTCCATTCCTCCCTCTGGCTTCCTTGACTAGCAGTGGTAAGTGCTGTTCTAGTAATTACTTTACCCAACTTCAGCATGATTTCTTTACCGAGAGATGAGAGGATTACTCTTTCGGTGATCCTTGATGAGAGGATTCAAGTAATCCTCTGTGTTTTCTGGGATTTCTCTGCCATCCTTCCTACTTCTCATATTCCTGGTAAAGCAGTCACTGCTTCACTGTTTTGACTTCCCTAGCGCTCTGATCGATCTGGCGACAGAGCTTTGATTCACACAGTGGTTCACGCTTTATGTTCAATACAATAATCTGGGGTTCTTTTGCTTGCATGGGCTAATTTGGGCAGTTGTTCAACCAGACTCTTCACGTCACTACGCTCTTCCCTGGTAGGTCTGTTTGTGACTTGATAAAGCCAGAAAGAATTAAATGGCGCTATACCCAGAGAGTGTATTGATAAAGCCCTCCTCTTGGCGAACCGTCGGGTTAGATTAGATAAGGTTTGTCAGGAAACAGGACAAGTGCTTCCTATCGCGGGTCTTAATCTTATGATGACCTACAGCTGTCAATAAATGATTGCATTATACTAAATTTTAATCTTTATACGACTCTCTAGTGTCTACCTCCACTACATACATGCTCTACACCACTACATATATATTCTCACACCATTACATACATATTCACACCACTACATATATATTCTCACACCACTACATACATATCTCACACACTACATACATTCTCTCACACCACTACATACATACTCCACACCACTACATACATTCTCTCACACCACTACATACTCTCACACCACTACATATATATTCTCACACCACTACATACATACTCTCACACCACTACATACTCACACCACTACATACATGCTCTCACAACCACTACATATATATTCTCACACCACTACATACATACTCTCACACCACTACATACATTCTCTCACACCACTACATACTCTCACACCACTACATACATACTCACACCACTACATACATACTCTCACACCACTACATACATTCTCTACAACTACATACTCTCACCACTACATACATACTCACACCACTACATACATATTCATCACTACATACATACTCTCAAACTACTACATACATTCTTCACACCACTACATACTCTCACATCATCATACTCCTACACCACTACATACATACTCTCACACCACTACATACTTCACACCACTACATACTCTCACACCACTACATACTCTCAAACCACTACATACATTCTCTACACCACTACATACCTCACACCACTACATATTCCTACACCACTACATACATACTCTCACACCACTACATTACTTCACACCACTACATACTCACACCACTACATACTCTCACACCACTACATACTCTCACACCACTACATACATACTCTCACATCACTACATACCTTCACACCACTACATACTCTCACACCACTACATAAATGCTCTCACACCACTACATACATACTCTACACCACTACATACCTCACACCACTACATACATACTCTCACATCACTACATCTACTCACACCACTACATACATACCTCACACCACTACATACATACTCACACCACTACATACCTCACACCACTACATACATACTCACACCACTACATACATACTCTCACACCACTACATACATACTCTCACACCACTACATACTCTCACACCACTACATACATACTCTCACAACCACTCTATACATACTCACACCACTACATACATACTCACACCACTACATACATATCTCACACCACTACATACTCTCACACTCACTACATACTCTCACACCACTACATACCTCACACCACTACATACTCTCACACCACTACATACTCTCACACCACTACATACTCTCATACAACCACACACTACATACTCACACCACTGCAGACCTACCTTCCCAGAAGCTTCTGTTCTAAATTTTACATTAATTTAACCTAACACTTTATTTATAGTTGAGAAAGACTTAGAGTTAAAAATCTTTACCTTTTTATAATTGTTATATTGTACTTGTATTATTTTTAAAACTTTTTCTCCTTTGACATTTTGTCGTAACATTCATTATTTCTTAACGAGTTAGGTTAGATAAGGTTCCTCAGACACAGGTCAAGTGTTTCTGACGCGGGTCTCAGTCCATGATGACCCACCACTGCAGCTTTTGGTCATCTGACCGAAACATTAAAGTGGCTTATCGGTCCATCCTTTAAAATTATGGTTACGATTATAACCATTTTTTTACATTATATTACTAACGAGTGTTTGGGAGCCACCACGTCCATCCTCGTTCCCTTTAGAGAAGAAGACTGAGCTTCGCTTTATTGTATGATTATTGGCGATGACTTCCACTGGCCTGATGCAATGTCAACAATTCCAGTGTCCAGATTGCGCCCTGCAACGAAAATAAGAAATGAAGGAATACTGACACTAGAAGCAGAGAATCCTTTTAACTGGTTTAACAAGACACGTGAGCAAACACTTGGACATATTTATTAGAAAAAGTTTCGTTCCTGGAGGTGAGGTGTTGATTCGCCGGGAATTCTCCCGGCCCGGGTCTATTTCAGATGGCGACCCGGCTCCGGCTCCCTGTCGAGGGAGTATCAGAGACCTATGTCTCCATGGGAGGAGGTACAAGTACCCCTCATCGTTGGGACCAACTGTCCCCAGGCCTAGCCACATTCCCCAGCAGCACAAAGCCGGTAGAGAGAAGCTAGGCCTCTGGTCTGCCATCTTCCCTGACGGGAAGGGCAGGCTTGGGAGCTGCAGATGGAAGCAAGCTCCAGCTTTGGCACCTACCCTGCCCTAAAAGGGCTGGGCATGGTAACTCTCAGTGATCCCTTCCTCGTTCCTGGAATCTTGATCACTTCTAACATACACGTTGAAAATAACATATAGGCAGACAGTGGGGTGTTATACTATTATTTTCAATCTCTGTGTGTTAGAAGTGATCAAGGTCCCAGGACCGAAACGTTTTCTAATAAATGTGTCCTATTGTTTGCTCACGTGTCTTTTTAAAGAAATTTGTCGGTATTAATAACCAAGGTTCATAAGATCCTTTTAATACAACGTTCGAGTTCAGCCTTGGGTGAAACGTTGTATTAAAATGACGTCCTTACCAAGGCCTTTATTTCCACTTGTTGCCTTTTCCCTTTGTCTGCCATAAGAGATCAAATGTAAGCATTACCAAGAGTCTAATGTAAGAAATCAGTGAATCGCTGAAGTTATAACTGACCATAATTTTTAAAGGGGTAGACCGGTAAGCCAGCGGAAAGCCTCGGTCAGATGACCAAATGCTCCAACAGCGGGTCATCATCTGACTAAGACCCGCGTCAGGAAACACTTGTCCTGTTTCCTGACGAACCTTACCTAACCTAACTGAAGTTATAAGGTTAACTCCTTAAGCCTCATTAATGTATATTCCTGATTACAAAAGTACAAATGCTGAAAGTTTGACTCTATGAATACTAAGTTATATAAAGCTAGAGCTGACATAATATTTAATAACAAAATGTCTTAACCACGGGGTACGCACTGATCTTAACAAGTGCTACCACTAAATTGCATATGAGTCGTAATAACGTTGGTAGAATTACCGACAATATGTTAGGTAAAAGGACACATGTGCAACTAATGCGACATTTTATTGTGTCAGCGTTTCACTCTCCAGGAGCATTGCTAAGCCGTTACTATCCACCTAGTGTCTACCTTTCTTACCAGCTAGCTGTGTCTCGAGCAAGACGTCAAGTATCCTAATAGGTAGTCTTGGATGGTGACGTGGCGGGTTCTTTCGTCTGACTTAATGCCTGCAGGCGTTCATTTCAACTTCATGAATTGCTATGCTATTGTAATGCATTAATCTGCTACATGATCTCTGCCCTATTCCTCCAGATCTTGAAGTTAATTTATATATTAAAAAATACATATCCACAAATCACAGGATAAAATTAGTGTAACCTCCATACCAGCTACTATCTCCCATGCCCACTACATCCCATTACCTATGACGCCGACAATAAAGATGGCAGCAAAGAGGGTGGGAACAATGTAGGTTTCTGGTCGTTGGAAGTATGGCACATAACCAGTGGTGGTGGTGTCATTGGTGTCGTTTCCCTGGAGGAAGAGGAGGTCGTCGTGCACAGTGAGAGACGACACCGGGCTGGTCATGATGCCAATTAAGGAGCCGGTGGCACTGTCGTCGTCCTCAGGGCCCCGTAGAGTCTCTTGAGTGGAGTTTGGGAGCCACAGGGAGTGGAGGGGGACACGGTGCTGGTGGTGGTCCGGGTCCAGGCTCTGACCACCCACCAGGTGTGAGTGGTGGTCCAGGTGCAGGCTCGGGCGTGGGTGGAGGTGGTGGTCCAGGTCCAGGCTCTGACCACCTAGTAGGTGTGGGTGGTGGTCCAGGTCCTGGCTCGGGCCACTCACCAGGTGTGGGTGTGGGTGGTGGTCCGGGTCCAGGCTCTGACCACCCACTAACGGCACGCCTCTTCGTCGGGTTGCCATGATAACAGAGGCTTAGTTCGTTGCCAAATGAGAGGCGAAGAGCATTTTCATTTTTGTTTACGTTAAGGCGAGTTCAAAGGGCTTCCTTCAGTTTGCAAAATCTCAGTACCGGTGATTTTCTCTGATCTTTGTACTATTTCATTTTAATTGTTCAGCATATGACATGTATTCAAGTACATATAAAGTTTCATGCTTCCCTCAAAATGTCATTTCACCTAAAAAAAATAATCATGTAATATGATACAGCTTATATTGCTATGAGTTTCAGCATTTCAAGAGGCAATATCCATTTTATCTAATAACATCTGAGCAGAAGGAGGGTGCGGGGGACCAGTGTTATGGCCGTCACGGTGGTTAAAGAAGTCGTCGGAGAGTAGCTCGTGTTGGGCTGCCACATTCATGGCATTTGAAGGTTTTCTTCACTTATACAGTCCATTGTGCTGTGTGTGATGGCGAGACTGTGCCGCTGCAACACCCACCACAAACACAGTGGTTGTGCTGGCAGATTGTGTATTCTATTCCTTCTTGATGCATTGATGCCTTTGTGAAAACCACTCTTGGGGGTGCATAGGTGGCCCTGGGAAAAAAAAAAAATAATTAACATCAAGAGGACGTATATTAGTAATTAATATTAAATAAAAGCCAGGAAGAATATCTGACAATTAATTCTTCATCTGTGGATGCAGAATTTTTTATTTTCCACAGTTCTTTTGGTAGATTCTGAGTTGCAGTGGGTGGTGAAGGAATTTGGGACGAAGTTAAATGTAAACACAGAAAAAAAACAAGATGACGAGAATGCCAAAAAGATTAGGCAATGAAAGATTAGACATCAGCTTGGAAGGAAGTTTGGAGTGAGTTAATGCATTTATATATTTGGGAGTGTGTGTGATGGCAGATGGGGTGAGGTGAACTATGGAATAAATGAGGGAAAGAAGGTAGTTAATAGAAAAATCAAGAGTTCATCAGTGGGGTAAAAAAACAGTGTTATGTGACAGTGTAGTAGTACCAACATTATGGTATTAGTGTGACGTATGGACTTCAAAGTTGCAGTGAGGTAGTGGCTGTAAGTAGTTAAGATGTCATATTATCAAGAAATTAGTTTCTCCCACTGTGTGGGTGAAATGTTGTCCGTAAAAGATTACATTATTCTACATCTGCTTCTTTCCCCATAGATCCTTATTTACCTATCATATAAGGACGTATTTGGTAATATTTATCATTGACAAATACACAATGAATGTTATAGCAATGCTAAATAAATAAAGTTAATACACTAACCCAGTCACTCTGTTATACACAGGCAAGCAAGCCGTCAGAAAGTCGAGGTACCTATTTACACGTAGGAATACCTTGATAGATAATTCGGACATGACAGTGGGAAGTACAAAGCCTATATGCTGAAGGGATGGTGGTGAATGTGTTTTATGGCTTTTCCCTACTGTGATAACATAAAGTCAATGAGTTTAAAGGATAAAAGTATAATAACGATTATTTTCCTTAAATGTTTACAATAACAACTGTTAAAATTTTGCTTGGGATTAATAGGCAAACGAGATATTTTTATTAGATATGATTTACATTAGGATTAGTAAAAGTTGTCAAAGAGCATGGTGCAATAATGAAGTACAAATTATAGACTGAAGTCATCAGCATTAGAAGAGCAAGGCGTGATATGTGAACAAAATAATCAATAAACAATAAGAAGTAGAGTAGGCTACAAATAAAACCTTGCAGAACAACACGTTTGATGAGGAAACAGAGGTTTTCTCCCTCTACAACTATAGTGATTGTTGTATCAGAGAAGGGAGAACACAGTACAGGGCGATTAAAACTGAATTACGCTTTATATGGAAGTAAAGATATCGCTCAATCAACGTCGAAAAGTAAAGCAAAAGTAATAAATATATTATCACAATTTCGAAACGAAGTTCATTACATATTAATAAGATGAAATTAGGACAATGTACCTTGCAGAACCTGTACTGGTATTCAAAAATACCAGGTCACCTCTTGAAGAAGACCCTGGCCAGGACCCGCCCTGGCTAACCTACCTGTACCTGGTATCAAGAGAAGAGTACCGGGTATAAGGGGAACTAACCATGGGGTTTTTTGTTCTCTTTACCCATCGTTCGATTTCGTCCAAATTTTGATCATAGACTCTAGGAGTATGAGGAAAACGTTTCATAAAGATTGTGTAATAAATAAATAAAAATAAAAGTTCAAATATTTTAAATTACAACAAATATATCGCCATCCTGAAATATTGACAATGTCAAAGTTGTATTAATGTTGGCAGAATTACCGACAATATGTCAGGTAAAAGGACACAAGTGCAACTAATGTGATATTTTATTGTGGAAAGTTTCGCTCTCCAGGAGCCTGACAAGCTCCTGGAGAGCGAAACGTTGCCACAATAAAGTGTCATATTAGTTGCACTAATGTCAAAGTTATTTTGTATACTAAAAAAATAATGAAGAAATGCCAAGTGGATTTTTCGATGATCTAAAATTATATAATATAAATCTTTAGTAGTCCCACAAAAATTAAACTTATGTCTCAACTATTTTTTTTTTAATTTTTGCATTTTACGTCCATGGTAAGGAAAAAAATGGAGGATTATTGCAAATATTTGAAAACCAGTTTGTAGAACAATGACCCTAGAATAACTATTGTAAGAATCATAATGATCGGTTCATAAATAACAAAGTTACAGCAACAAATATTAGATTTTTACGTATAAGCCTACCGCATCTGATGGCGTCATCACCTCATTTATTATAATTGTGATAACTCTATTTAGAATTATCGTACAGAAACGAGACATACACCAAAGTGTTGCTAGATATAAGAATTATTATTTGGTATGTTTAACTCATTTCCCATTTTTTTTTATTTTTATATAGGCCAACCGTAACTCGGGGTGTCCCGTAGCTCGATCGCTAGCGCACTCAGCTCACACAAGAAGAGGTACGATTAAGCTCTTGGAGCAGGGAAAGAGTGGACCTAGTAGCGATCAGCGAATAGGCGGGGCGAGGAGCTGTGAATCAAACTCTGCAACCAAAAATAGGTATGTACAGATGACAGAAGAACCAAAGAAGACAAAAAATACTCAAGGTAACTGATAGCAAAGATAGGAATAGAATGCATGAGACGGGAAATAGGAACACTAGGGCACAGGTGGAAATTTAGGATTTAGATAAATCACAAGGCTGTAAGGAAGTATTTCTTCAGCCTGAGGGTACTCTTAGAGGTGGTGGAGACAGGCTTCATACGTATTTTTTAAGAGAAGGTAAGACAGAGGCCGCGAAGTTAGGAGGAAGTGAATCTGGAATGTGACAAGTAAAGGGGCAGGGCCAGGAGCCAAGATTCGACCCCTCTATCAATATATAGATACGTACAAACAGGCAAGTAAATGCACACAAAAGATTAGTGCAGTGTGTGGCATAAGTTTATAATGCAGTTAAGTATTAGTGTTGAAGATCTGAACTGAATCTCATTTGGTATTCACAAGTTATCACATGGCCACTAATAGCCCTTTTTCAATAAAAATGGCATATTTAGACATATAAATCCATAAAGTAATTCAAACATTGCACTAAGAAACACCAACTTTGAAGCGAAACTAAAAACAAATTTCCTTGATATTTCACAGGACCAATGTTCTAAAATACACATTAATTTTGAAGCCAATCATAATTTGAATTATCAAGCTGCCAGTGCTGAAAGGTGAAGGCAGTTAGATGAGGCACATATAATGGCTTTTGTAACATGAATGTACTCTTTTTGTCAGCTTTTAGGCTGACAAATGAATGCATTCATTTCTTATATTTTTTATTAGGTTACTCATAATAACAGCATTCTGTATATGTGTTATTCAAATGTAACATAATCTCTTATGTCACATGACTTGTTATCAGCGATTAGAAAAAGTTTAGGGCTGGCTATGTCTCCTATTTTTGCTTGCCGTTTGCTGTAACTTGGAGGTCCTCGTCTACCCTATTTGGGGTGGTGCGGGGAGGGTGGTTGGGTGAGTAATCAGCCGGTGCCTATCATATTCTGAGAGAAGATGTAGCTGGTGTCACCCCACGCTGCCCTATTCTGAGAGAACTTCCTCTCATTTCTTCAGTTGCTACTCTTGCAACATTGCATAGCTCCTGATGATGCACTGAGAAGTATGAAAGTATTTGAGCTAAAGATTTCCCTCCCCCCCGTCTTGCATTGTCACGCTAATATATTTAACCAACATTCCGTCACTTGGAAGAAATATGTATTCAACACTCCTTTTTGTAAATTTAGTTTCTATTAGAATTCAGAAACCTGCCTCCATAATGTGAAAATATTGACTGTTACTTGATGAAGTGTTCTGAGTCAAGATAAACATTGCATTGTTATCTCACGCCAGCCTGTGTATACAGCAAGAGTCACTATAAACAAAGAGTCACTATAAACAAACCTCAGTTTACCAACATGAAGCATCTCATCAAGAGATATTTGGTACTGTGTATTGAATAGTACATGTAGTGCAAAATATTTATTTTGTAGCGTTTGACTTGTGATTTTAGTCAGAGAATTTCATTTCTTAAAGTCTCATGGGGAATCTCGAGGTACATTGCAAGCGTCGCATTACACATCAGCTGCCACTTCCCAGCAATGTACAGTGTATGACACAGTCCATTTCTTGGTCAGTCATTTTTTCTGTTTGTAAGAAATGACTTCTGGCATGGATGTTTAGCGTTCATCTTGTGTCCCCTCGTTCTGAACTCTTTCCTCTATCTATTAATTATCTTCTGAAGATTGTAAAATCTAATGAGACAAAAACGCAGAATAGTAGTAGTAGTTTGTTTATTTCGACCTCCAGCTGAGGTCATTTTCAGCAGATATAAAGGCACGAGGAAACAGACCAGGTATTTATAGACGTAGTGAGAATAAGGGCGAAGCTACTCGGGTTTTCGTGGTGTTGGATAACACACACACACGCACTCTTGCTCTATAAATAACTGGTCTTTATCTTCTGCTGAAGAGAACCTCAGCTAAAGGTTGAAATACACTGACTACCATTCTTCTGCATTTATTAAACAACAAATATCTTTAGGTTATTTATTAAACAACAAATATCTTTAGGTTCCATCTGCACTGTTTCTTTCATAATTTGAAGGCATTTAGGTGTTCTACCCATCATATTTTGTAATGTAATTTTCTATAAAATATTCTTCTTGTTGTATACTCTCCAATGCTTGTTTAGTATGTAATAAATTCTTAACTTACATTTCTAAAATATACAATCCTGTTAGCGACTAGGAAGATTATTTTATAAATTCTGCTAAAAAAATTAATGCATGTTTGTGATGCCTACCTACAGTGATGTAACTCTTTAATTAAATAAAGACTAAACGATAGACCAAGAAAAACGTCTCACCGCCACTTGATTTAGGTGTGATACTGAACCTCTTGCGGTGTTATGGTAAGCCCCGCCTATGTCGAGGGTAGATAGTTACAGATCATGGTATTGGATGATTAATACTATGCAAAGTGATTGCCGGGGTGAAATCAAAGTGGGTACCACTTACACACACAACCCGCACATATAAAAAGAGAGGAGCTTACGACGACGTTTCGGTCCGACTTGGACCATTTACTAAGTCACACTAACACACAGAACAAGTGGAAGGGGTATATATAGGCAGGCAGACAGGGGAGGGCACAAGGGAGTGGGGTAATAATGGAGGTAGTAGTAGAAGTGGTAGTAGAAGTAGTAGTGGAGACAGTCATATTCTAGGAAAGGACCACTTACCTATGTCAGTGCACAAGGATCGGTTTTTACCCCCATTGTTGTTCATAAATTGCATTAATAAACTTGAGGAGGATGTAAGCAGAATAATTGATGTGGAGAACAATACTACTGATTTTCAAGATGATTTGTATAATCTGATGTCATGCACCGAAAAGTGGCAGATACATTTCAATGTGGTAATCATATTAGGTAAAAATCTGAAACAAAGACAGCAGTTTCTAAGCGTGTGTAAAAATAGGCTAGCAAATTACTTTTAAATAATATCAAGATGTATAACTAACAGAAGTTTTAAAGTCATTCTACAACTCGATACATCATTACTGAGGCCTCAGCTCAGTTCTGCATTGAAGAACACACGGAGAAAGATGACAAAAATTATTCCACTGAACATGGAATCTTTCACCCGAAGATAGACTGAAAGCCCCATACTTGGTCATGAAAAAAATGTATAGAATGAAGGGGAGATATGAATGAAGTTGACTGAAGTGTGCAAATGGCAGACATGAATAAATATAGGAGATATAAAGTGTTCTGAGGATATCGAAATTTATATAACTCAAAATAATTTATTTAAGTTTGATTAATTTAGATTTAAAAAGGATATAGGAAAGTACTGGTTCTTCAGTAGAGTTGTCGGTGATGGGAAGAATCTACAATCTTGGGTAACTTTAAAACAATGTTGAACAAATACTGTATATTAGTTGAAGTTTTGGATTTGAGAAAGAGCTGCCTAGCACAGTAAATAAATAAGACACGAGCAACTCTTTAGTGTCTTTATTACTAAACATTTCGCCTATGCAGCAGACTTCACCAGTCGAATAAAGAGGTGATAAGTTTACTGGAGACCATCAGCAGGTTAATGTATACAGAACCAAGAAGATGAATGAAATATACATGCAATATATAGATATGTTTATTTTGAAGACGTTTCGCCAATCAGTGGCTTTATCCATGCAATACAGAGACGTATTCAGAATAATGTCGAAGATGAAGTGATCAGATGTATATTACTATAATCTTGGTAAATCTGTCACACAAGCATATGTGTGGAGAAAATTTTCCAGTAAAGGGGGTATCTCTCAGCCCTCTCACCCCCACCCCCTCAGCCTTCTGAGGGACTCAGTCCTCCCAGAAGAGGTTAATGGAGTCTTATTTTCTCATAAACAGATTAATTGAACACACATGTTGATACCAGCGTCACTAGACATGCTATCTTCTCCTTGCTAGAGTTCGTTGCATCTACAAATGAGAGTTAAACTAGAGTAACTACTCTTTCTCCTTAGCAGGAAAATTAAGGGAAAACCTGCACCCACTTTATCTACAATTTGGGACTATTATGAATTGTAGTCTATAGCTAGATAACAAGAAATCAACCATCTTGTATTGAATACTGTTGCAATGTTCAGCTAGAAAGATAAATAATGCTGAGTTCAGCATATCCTTTGTGGGGACGCCCGAGGAGCACGGGCAGCAAGCAGAATGATTCAAGGATCAAACGAGACGTATGTGTCACAAGGGCGTTGCCTCCTTATCGAACAAAAGACAAAGGTACAGTAGTGATTAGTGCGTTCTTGATTCTTGTTCATTCTGACAATCTCGAGAAACTAGGAAAGTTAGACTAGTTCTCTTATATAAGCCAGGAAATTCGTGGTAGAACTAATCACAGGTGTTATTGCATATTCGTGTTCTTCCTATGTGGATAATACCACGAAACTATGAACAAATGATGGAACTGAAGCTAATTTTCACATTCCGAATTTTCTGCATAATATTTACACCACACATTGCCCTTAGACAGGACATCTCCACTGCCTCCAGCCTCCTCCTCGCTGCAGCATTTGCAACCCATGCTTCACACCCATATAAGAGTGTTGGTACCACTATACTTTCGTACATTCCCTTCTTTGCCTCCATGGATAACGTTTTTTGTCTCCACAGATACCTCAACGCACCACTCACCTTTTTTTTTTCATCAATTCTATGGTTAACCTCATCCTTTATAAACCCATCCGATGACACGTCAACTCCCAAATATCTGAAAACCTTTACTTCTTCCATAATCCCTCTCTCCAATGTGATATCCAATTTTTCTTTATTTAAATCGTTTGATACCCTCATCACCTTACTCTTATCTATGTTCACTTTTAACTTTCTACCTTTACACACTCTCCCAAACTCGTCCACTAACCTTTGCAACTTTTCTTTAGAATCTCCCATAAGCACAGTATCATCAGCAAAAAGTAACTGTGTCAACTCCCATTTTGCATTTAATTCTCCATAATTTAATCCCACCCCTCTCCCCAACACCCTAGCATTTACTTCTTTTACAACCCCATCTATAAATATATTAAACAACCATGGTGACATTACACATCCCTGTCTAAGACCTACTTTTACCGGGAAGTAATCTCCTCTCTCCTACACACCCTAACCTGAGCCTCACTATCCTCATAAAAACTCTTTACAGCCTTCAGTAACTTACTACCTATTCCATACACTTGCAACATTTGCCACATTGCTCCCTATCCACTCTATCATATGCCTTTTCTAAATCCATAAATGCAATAAAAACTTCTCTACCTTTATCTAAATACTGTTCACATATATGCTTCACTGTAAACACTTGATCTACACATCCCCTACCAACTCTAAAGCCTCCTTGCTCATCTGCAATCCTACTCTCTGTCTTACCTCTAATTCTTTCAATAATAACCCTGCCATACACTTTACCTGGTATACTCAGTAAACTTATTCCCCTATAATTTTTACACTCTCTTTTATCCCCCTTCCCTTTATATAAAGGAACTATACATGCTCTCTGCCAATCCCTAGGTACCTTCCCCTCTTTCATACATTTATTAAACAAAAATACCAACCACTCCAGCACTATATTCCCCCCTGCTTTTAACATTTATGTCATTATCCCGTCAGTTCCAGCTGCTTTACCCCCTTTCATTCTACGTAATGCCTCACGCACCTCCCCCACACTCACATCCTGCTCTTCTTCACTCCTAAACGATGTTGTACCTCCCTGGCCAGTACATGAAATTACCGCCTCCCTTTTTTCATCGACATTTAAAAGTTCCTCAAAATATTCCCGCCATCTACCTAATACCTCCAGCTCCCCATCTACTAACTCCCCTACTCTGTTTTTAACTGACAAATCCATTCGTTCCCTAGGCTTTCTTACCTTGTTTATCTCCAAAAAAATTTCTTGTTTTCAGCAAAATTTCTTGACAGAGCCTCTCCCATTCTTTCATCCGCTCTTCTTTTGCACTCTCTCACCACTCTCTTCACCTTTCTTTTACTCTCCATATACTCTGCTCTTCTATTAACACTTCTGTTTTGTAAAAACCTCTCATAAGCTACCTTATTCTCCTTTGTCACACCCTTTACTTCTTCATTCCACCACTCACTCCTCTTTCCTCCTGCACCCACCCTCCTATAGCCACAAACTTCTGCCCCACATTCTAATACTGCATTTTTAAAACTATCCCAACTCTCTTCAACCCCCCCACTACTCATACTTGCACTAGCCAATAGTTGCTTATATCTCACCCTAACTTCCTCCTCACTTAGTTTATACACTTTTACCTCTCTCTTACTTGCTGTTGCCATTTTCTTTTTGTCCCATCTACCTTTTACTCTAACTGTAGCTACAACCAAAATTATGATCTGATATGTCCGTTGCCCCTCTATAAAGATGTACATCCTGAAGCCTACCCATCAACCTTTTATCCACCAATACATAATCCAACAAACTACTTTCCTTACTTGCTATATCATACCTTGTATATTTATTTATCCTCTTTTTCATAAAATATGTATTACTTATTACCAAACCTCTTTCTACACATAGCTCAATTAATGGTTCCCCATTTACATTTACCCCTGGCACCCCAAATTTACCTACTACTCCCTCCACAACATTTTTACCCACTTTAGCATTAAGATCCCCAACCACAATTACTCTCTCACTTGGTTCAAAACTCCCCACACACTCACTCAACATTTCCCAAAATCTCTCTCTCTCCTCTACACTTCTCTCTTCTCCAGGTGCATAAACCCTTAATATAACCCACTTTTCACATCCAACCTTTATTTTACTCCACATAATCCTTGAATTTATACATTTATATTCCTTCTTTACCTGCCATAACTGATTATTCAACATCATTGCCACTCCTTCTTTAGCTCTAACTCTATTTGAAACCCCTGACCTAATCCCATTTATTTCTCCCCACTGAAACTCTCCTACCCCATTCAGCTTTGTCTCACTTAAAGCCAAGACATCCAGCTTCTTTTCATTCATAACATCTACAATCATCTCTTTCTTATCATTCGCACAACATCCACGCACATTCAAACATCCCACGTTGACGGTTTTCTTCTTTTTCTTTTTAGTAAGCTATACAGGAAAATGGGTTACTAGCCCATTGTTCCCGGCATTTTAGTTGACTTTTACAACACGCATGGCTTACGGAGGAAAGATTCTTTTTCCTTTCATATCCTTTCATATCCCATGGATATTAAAGGAAAAACAATATATATTGTATATATATATTGTCAACAACTGCCTGGCTGGGCGAATCCCAGAAGAAATTAAACCTTTCTTTTTTGGAGCCTCATTATGCGCTTTGAAGAAGAAGGATGGGAATCACCCATCTGTTGTAACACTTTCGCCGTCTAGTTGCCAAAGCAGCAGTAATAAACATTCGCCTAGAAGCTGCCAGTTTACTCCAGCCACACCAACTAGGCTTTGGGGTCTCTCAAGGCAGTGAAGCCGTATCTCATGTAGCTAGGGCCTACATCAGGGACCTACCAGAAGACAAGGCCGTAGTCAAACTTGACTTTAGAAATGCCTTTAATATGGTGAAGAGAGATGTGGTCGTGCCAGCCGTTCGGGATCGGTTCCCCAGTCTCTTTCCCTTCATTTCAGCTGGCTACAGCAAACCCTCGACTCTTTTGTTTGGTGAACATGAAATTCCCTCATCTGAGGGTGTTCAGCAGGGTGATCCACTCGCTCCACTTCTCTTCTGCTTGGCAGTAAGAGAACTAACTTCCAGCCTACGCAGCGAGCTCAACATCTGGTACCTGGATGATGGCACTCTGGCGGGTACTGGGGAGTCCCTGTTAGAGGACCTACAACGGGTGAAAACACAGGGAGAAGCCTTAGGACTCATCCTTAATCCCTCAAAGTGTGAAATCATCACAATAAACCAGGAAATAATCAATGCCGTGCAAACAATCCTCCCAGAAGTCACTACTACCACTCCATCCAACAGTACCCTCCTGGGAGCACCGCTGGGTCACCACGCCATCGACACTGTCCTCAAGGACAAAGTGAATGACCTGAAAAGAATGGAGGAGAGAATAAGTGATCTTGATGCACATGATTCCCTGTATCTCCTCACAAGGTGTCTAACTATGCCAAGACTCACTTACTTCTTGATGTGTGCACCCTCTTTTGACAACCCAACACTTAACGAGTATGACGCACACCTGAGATCAACCTTTAAGAAGGCACTGAATCTGTCACTAGAGGATCGGCAATAGGAGCAGGCAACCCTCCCAGTGCGACTGGGAGGTATAGGGGTGCAAAGCAAGGCAGGTAGCGTTACCTGCATTTCTGTCATCGTGTTTGGCTTCCAGTGGATTAGTCAAGAGGATTGTCCCTGAACGTTTGAGAGGGTGGTGGGAGCTCAAGACCCCAAGTTCATTGAAGCAGCAGTGCAGTGGGACATCCTGGCAGACTCCTCCAGTAGACCAGCTCCTCCCAAAGAGCACAAACAGTCCCACTGGGACAAACCGATCATGGAAAAAATTTCCAACACAATGCCTCACCAACGCTTCAGGAAAGGACAAAGCTCGTCTCCTAGCGGTGAAGGCACCACACTCAGGAGATTTCCTTCTTGCTGTTCCCAATTCCTCTCTGGGGACTCGACTCGACCCACAGGCCATTCGGATTGGTGTTGCTCTTCGCCTAGCCGCCCCCATACTCACCGAACATAGGTGTATTTGCGGCAGGGCGACGGCTGACAATTCGACTTCATGGTCTAGTGTGTCACACATCAGAAGGAAGTATGCTAGACATGAGGAGGTCAATGACATCATAAAGAGAAGCCTGCCACAGCCCGTTGCCCAGCTCAACGGGAACCCCAAGTGCAGAGGTCTGATGGAAGTCAAAAGCGTCCTGGATGGAGCCACCATGCTACCCTGGAAGGATGGTAGCAGATTGCTTGGGACTACACCTGTGCTGCCACATTGGCAGACACCTACCTGCCACACTCCTAGCCGAAGGGGTGGAGCTGCCAGCCACAGGGAGACCCAGAAGACCCGCAAATATGAAGACCTTCCCTCTGCTATAACTTCATCCCAATAGGGTCGGAGACCCATGGAGCATGGGGCAAGTGTGCTCTAAAGTTTCTCAAGGAGCTGGGTGGAAAACTCATCATAGAAACCAAGGACCACAGGGCGACCAGCTTCCTGTTTCAGAGACTCAGTGTTGCGATCCAGAGGGAAATGCCTGCAGTATTCTGGGCACGCGGCCCACTGCCGGGGAGTTGGACGAAGTATTTGACATGTAGCTCTGAGTTGTTATCTATGTTGTTTTACTCCCCATTGTATTTTGTATTTTGTCTTGAAATAAAGTTTGTATAAAAAAGATGGGGTAGTAGGGAAGTGGAATATTCAAATGGCTTCAGAAAGAAATCTAAATATTCTTCCTTGAAGTCTTTTATCCACTTCTCCGAGGCAATGGGTCCCACAATTGATTATATATATATATATATATATATATATATATATATATATATATATATATATATATATATATATATATATTTATTTATTTATTTATTATTTATTTATTTACTAACACATCGGCCGACTCCCACCAAGGCAGGGTGGCCCGAAAAGAAAAACTTTCATCATCATTCACTCCATGACTGTCTTGCCAGAGGGTGCTTTACACTACAGTTATAAAACTGCAACATTAACACCCTCCTTCAGAGTGCCGGCACTGTACTTCCCATCTCCAGAACTCAAGTCCGGCCTGCCGGTTTCCTGAATCCCTTCATAAATGTTACTTTGCTCACACTCCAACAGCACGTCAAGTATTAAAAACCATATGCCTCCATTCACTCCTATCAAACACGCTCACACATGCTTGCTGGAAGTCCAAGCCCCTCGCACACAAAACTTCTTTTACCCCCTCCCTCCAACCTTTCCTAGGCCGACCCCTACCCCGCCTTCCCTCCACTACAGATTTATACACTCTCGAAGTCACTCTCTCTCGTACCATTCTCTCTACATGTCCAAACCACCTCAACAACCCCTCCTCAGCTCTCTGGACAATCGTTTTGGTAATCCCGCACCTCCTCCTAATTTCCAAACTCCGAATTCTCTGCAATATATTCACACCACACATTGACCTCAGACATGACATCTCCACTGCCTCCAGCCTTCTCCTTGTTGCAACATTCATCACCCATGCTTCACACCCATATAAGAGCGTTGGTATAACTATACTCTCATACATTCCCCTCTTTACTTCCATGGACAAGGTTCTTTGTCTCCACAGACTCCGAAGTGCTCCACTCACCCTTTTCACCTCATCAATTCTATGATTCACCTCATCCTTCATAGACCCATCCGCCGACATGTCCACTCCCAAATATCTGAATACATTCACCTCCTCCATACTCTCTCCCTCCAATCTGATATCCAATCTTTCGTCACCTATTCTTTTTGTTATCCTCATCACCTTACTCTTTCCTATATTCACTTTCAATTTTCTTCTTTTACACACCCTACCAAATTCATCCACCAACCTCTGCAACTTCTCTTCAGAATCTCCCAAAGCACAGTGTCATCAGCAAAAGCAACTGTGACAACTCCCACTTTGTATTTGCTTCTTTATCTTTTAGCCCAACACCTCTTGCCAAGACCCTCGCATTCACTTCTCTTACAACCCCATCTATAAATATATTGAACAACCACGGTGACATCACAAACCCTTGTCTAAGGCCCACTTTTACTGGGAAATAGTCCCTTCCCTCCTACACACTCTAACCTGAGCCTCACTATCCTCATAAAAACTCTTCACTGCTTTCAGTAACCTTCCTCCTATTCCATACACCTGCAACATCTGCCACATTGCCCCCTATCTACCCTATCATACGCCTTTTCCAAATCCATAAATGCCACAAAACATCTTTACCCTTATCCAAATACTGTTCACCTATATGTTTCACTGTAAACACTTGGTCTACACACCCCTACCTTTCCTAAAGCCCCCTTGTTCATCTGCTATCCTGCTTTCTGTCTTACTCTTAATTCTTTCAATAATAACTCTACCATACACTTTACCAGGTACACTCAACAGACTTATTCCCCTATAATTTTTGCACTCTCTTTTGTCCCCTTTGCCTTTATACAAAGGAACAATACACGCTCTCTGCCAATCCCTAGGTACCTTACCCTCTTCCATACATTTATTAAATAATAGCACCATATATATATATCTATATATATATATATATATTTATTTTTCTATATTTCTATATATATATATATCTATATATATATATTTATATATATATATATATATATATATATATATATATATATATATATATATATATATATATATATATATATTTATCTAAATATATATATCTATATATATGTCTACATATCTATATATATCTATATATCTGTATATATATCTATATATCTATATATATATATATATATATATATATATATATATATATATATATATATATATATATATATATATATCTATATATCTATATATATATATATATATATCTGTATATATATCTATATATATATCTATATAGATATAGCTGAGGACACCCAGGGTTAGTCTACGCAGGCTGAGGGTACCCAGAGTTAGGCTACCCAGGGTTAGGCTACACAGGCTGAGGCTACCCAGGGTTAGGCTACCCAGGCTGAGGCTATCCAGGGTTAGGCTACACAGGCTGAGGCTACCAATGGTTAGGCTACCCAGGCTGAGGCTACCCAGGGTTAGGCTACCCTGGCTGAGGCTACCCAGGGTTATGCTACGTAAGCTGAGGCTACCCAGGGATAGGCTACCTAGGCTGAGGCTACCCAGAGTTAGGCTACTCAGACTGAGGCTACCCAGGGTTATGCTACACAGGATGAGGCTACCCAGGGTTAGGCTACCCAGGCTGAGGCTATCCAGGGTTAGGCTACACAGGCTGAGGCTACCCATGGTTAGGCTACCCAGGCTGAGGCTACTCAGGGTTAGGCTACCCTGGCTGAGGCTACCCAGGGTTATGCTACGTAAGCTGAGGCTACCCAAGGATAGGCTACCCAGGCTGAGACTTCCCAGGGTTAGGCTACCCAGGCTGAGGCTACCCAGGGTTAGGCTACCTAGGCTGAGGCTACCCAGGCTGAGGCTACCTATGATTAGGCTACCCAGGCTGAGACTACCCATTGTTAAGCTACCCAGGCTGAGGCTACCCAGTGTTAGGCTATACAGGCTGAAGCTACCTATGGTTAGGCTACACAGGCTGAGGCTACCCAGGGTTAGGCTACTCAGGCTGAAGCTACCCAGGGTTAGGCTACCCAGGCTGAGGCTACCCAGGGTTAAGCTACACAGGCTGAGTCTACCCAGGGTTAGGCTACCCAGGCTGAAGCTACCCAGTGTTAGGCTACCCAGGCTGAGGCTACCCAGGCTGAGGCTACCCAGGTTTAGGCTACCCAGGGTGAGGCTACCCAGGGTTAGGCTACATTCGCTGAGGCTTCCCAGGGTTAGGCTACCCAGGCTGAGGCTACCCAGGGTTAGGCTACCCAGGGTGAGGCTTAGGCTACACTTGTTCAAGTTACCCAGGCTGAGGCTATCCAGGCTGAGGCTACACTGGGTAAGGCTACCCAGGCTGAGGCTACCCAGGCGGAGGCTACACTGAGTCAGGCTACAGAGGCTGAGGCTACCCAGGCTTAGGCTACACTGGGTCAGGCTACCCAGGCTGAGGCTACACTGGGTAAGGCTACCCAGGCTGAGGCTACCCAGGCTGAGGCTACACTGGGTCAGGCTACCCAGGCTGAGGCTACCCAGGCTGAGGCTACACTGGGTCAGGCTACCTAGGCTGAGGCTACCCAAGCTGTGGCTTCACTGGGTCAGACTAACCAGGCTGAGGGTACACTGGGTCAGGCTACCCAGGCTGAGGGTACACTGGGTCAGGCTACCCAGGCTGAGGGGTTGGAGGGGAAAGGGTTGGAGGGGAAGGGGTTGGAGGGGAAGGGGTTGGAGGGGAAGGGGTTGGAAAGGAAGGGGTTGAAGGGGAAGGGGATGGAAGAGAAGGGGTTGGAGGACGCAGTGCCAACAGGAACGTGAACGCAGTTATCAAGAACAGTTTCGCTCTAAGCAAAACTTCGTGCTATGAATAAGCTCGACTTAGAGCGAAATGTTGCCCATACCTGTCTTTGCCTGCTTGACGGAAGGTGGATCTAGAGGCGTAATGACTACGGCTACCCGCATAAAGACAAACATACAAAAACAAACTTTCACTTAGACAACGTTTCGCTCAGGGTTGAGCTTTATCAAGTCAGCTGGACTTGATATATCTCTGCCCTGAGTGAAACATAGACCCAGAACAAGCTTGCTCTTCATATAATGTCTTCCTACCTACAACGAGGGTACCGGGTACCTTGTTTAGAACACAGAGCATCAATAATGGTTCAGAACACGACACTAAGACACACTGAGAGCCCACAGTTACACTATCTACTTCTACCTCTTTCTGTCTTGGGCTACTGAGTTATTATCACCACTCTTCCCTTTTACAAGACGCCCCTGTGGTTCACTATTCACTGTACCAGTGGTTACAGAGCTGGCTTGTTAGTTTTTAGAACCGGCTCACCATGGGTTCGAATCCCACCCTTACCATGAATTGTTTACTATCGTGTCATCACGTACACTAATTAATCTTCATTATTTTCAGAAAACACTTTATTTGCGCATCAAGTAAATGACATTGGTTCATAATGAAAAAAAAAATATATATATATCATTCTGTGTTTGTGAATAACTGTCAACTTTCTTATAAGCTCCTCTACATACTTTTTTATTTTTTTGTAAATGCGATTTAAAACGATTTAAATACGATTTAAATACATTTAAAATTGAACAGTACATCGAAAGGCCTTTACTCAATTTTCGATTTTCGATTGAAAACGTACATTTAAAATTAAACAATACCTTTCAGTAACGTTTACAAAAAAAAACAAAAAACTATATATATAGGAACTCTATAAGTAGATTTACTATATCTGCTAGACGGGTAAATTAACAGAAGGTTAACTCAGCTGGATACCGTACAGGTTGAGTGGTAATTTCAGCACAGTGTGGGTGATGTCGCAGGTTGAGTGGTAGCTTCTGCACAGTGCGGATGATGTCGCAGGTTGAGTGGTAGCTTCTGCACAGTGCGGGTGATGTCGCAGGTTGAGTGGTAACTTCTGCACAGTGTGGGTGATGTCGCAGGTTGAGTGGTAACTTCAGCACAGTGTGGGTGATGTCGCAGGTTGAGTGGTAACTTCTGCACAGTGTGGGTGATGTCGCAGGTTGAGTGGTAACTTCTGCACAGTGCGGGTGATGTCGCAGGTTGAGTGGTAACTTCTGCACAGTGTGGGTGATGTCGCAGGTTGAGTGGTAACTTCTGCACAGTGTGGGTGATGTCGCAGGTTGAGTGGTAACTTCTGCACAGTGTGGGTGATGTCGCAGGTTGAGTGGTAACTTCTGCACAGTGTGGGTGATGTCGCAGGGTCTCTCCTGAAACATAGTTTTCTACTTTCTAACTAGCAAACCTAAGCTTCCTCCGGAGTTTTGAAACTTGTAAACGGTGAACACTGAAGTGTGTGTGTGTGTGTATTCACCTAGTTGTGGTTGCAGGGGTCGAGTCACAGCTCCTGGCCCCGCCTCTTCACTGGCTGCTACTGGGTCACTCTCCCTGCGCCATGAGCTTTATCATATCTCTTCTTAAAGCTATGTATGGAGCCTGCCTCCACTACATCGCTTCCCAAACTATTCCACTTCCCGACCACTCTGTGACTGAAGAAATACTTCCTAACATCTCTGTGATTCATCTGAGTCTTCAACTTCCAACTGTGTCCCCTTGTTGTTGTGTCCCATCTCTGGAACATTCTGTCTTTGTCCACCTTCTCAATTCCTCTCATTATCTTATATGTCGTTATCATGTCTCCCCTATCTCTCCTGTTCTCCAGTGTCGTCAGGTCGATTTCCCTTAACCTCTCCTCGTAGGACATACTTCTTAACTCCGGGACTAGTCTTGTGTGTGTGTGTGTGTGTGTGTGTGTAATTTCTGGTCAACAGGGCCCGGTCCTGTCATATGCATTCTTGAATATGCGCATAGGATTTTCCTCTGCCATATCTTCATCCTCTGCGTCCAGCAACCGGGCTGAAAAAAGTACTTCCTAACGTCTCTAGAGCTTACCTACGCTTTTAGCTGACATTTATGTTACCTGGCTCGCCCTCTCTTGTTCCTCTCCACTGTATCCAGTTCTCTGAGTATATAGTATGTCATGATCATGTCACGCCTGGTTCTCCTTTCTTCTAGTGTTCATAGTGTGAGTGTTTTTAAGTCTTTCTTCGTAGTTCATTTCATTAAGTTGCGCCACTATTTGCTGCGATACTTTGCATCTTTTATAGTTTCCTAATATGCTGCATCAAGTGAAGGCTTCATGCTGGCGCTGCATATTCCAGGATGGGCCTAATATATGTTGTGTATAATAACCTAAATGAATATTTGTACTGATTTCTGAAAAAAAATCTAATGTCATTTTTTCCGCATTTGTCGCTGAAGATAAATGATTTATGTGTACTTCTGGCGATACTTTTTTTTTTACTGTGCTTATTCATAGATCTTGCACGATGTCTGCAGTTTCTCTGCTCACAAGTCTCCTTGCACGATGTCTGCAGTTTCTCTGCTCACAGGTGTCCTTGCACGATGTCTGCAGTTTCTCTGCTCACAGGTGTCCTTGCACGAGGTCTGCAGTTTCTCTGCTCACAGGTGTCCTTTCACGAGGTCTGCAGTTTCTCTGCTCACAGGTGTCCTTGCATGAGGTCTGCAGTTTCTCTGCTTACAGGCTGTTTTCCATGTATGATCTCCCTCTCACAAGACTTTTCTTTAATTTACACTGATCACAATTAAATTTATGTATCCATCTTTCTGACCAGGATTACAGTGTGTTTAAATCTTTTTCAGGTCTCTCCCTGCTCTCTCAGGATGTTATTCTCCCTATTAATTACAAATAATCTACAGTGACACATAATTTAATTTCCACTGTCAGGTCGTATACATATTTCATGAACAGCAAGGGTCCTAGCACTGATTCTATTGGGACTCCGCTCGTCATAAGGCCTCATTCAGAAACCTCGTTTCTTATCATTACTCTTTCCTTTACATATATTAAGTATTACTCTATCATCTAGAGCACATTCTCTGCTACCCTTGCTTGCTCTTCTAGTCTGTACAGAAGTCTCTTGTGCAGTGCCGAGTCAAAAGATTTCATAGAGTAGAGAATGATACAGTCTACTCTACCGTCCCTCGCATGCATTAATCCCGTCAGTCTCAAAAAACTCTAAGAGGTTCGTTGAAAAAAAAGTTCAGTCCAGTCTTTTTCTCCCAGAACACCGATTATTTTCCCGACTTCTTACATTTTCACACGGGAAAAAAAAGCTTTTTGTAGACACTGGATTACCACTTTCGGAGTTCTGGAACCTCATCTACGATCTCCAAACTCACAATCACAAATTAGATCATAATTTCTTGATCCGGGAGCTGACATCAATGTGTATATTTCCAGTATCGTGTTTTTCTTGCTTTAATATGCTTCTCTCTCAATTTTCATTACTCTTTTCAATCTCCCTTAATATTCTCTCTCCTATATTTAATCCTCATCTCTCTTTCATAATTTTGTCCAGTCTTCCTGCCTTAGATTTTCCTAGTTTTATCTCCCCGTTTCCCTACATTCCTCTCTCACTTCTCAATTATAAGTAATCTTCCACTTTCTTCCTATCTGAATTTAATGAGTATGTTATTAGTTCTCTTCCTTCCTTTCTCCCTCAGTTCTCTCCACTATGTTCTCTCAGTTCTCACTCTCCCTCAGACTAACACATCACTCGAGGATTTACAACCAGAAAAAGAAAATGTTTTGGAATGGAACCATTTTGAGGATTTGAAAGTTGGTCTCGCGAGGGAGTCTTCTGACTCTGACTAATATGCAGCGTTGATGACTGGAACACTGACTCTAGGAGCGTTGATGACTGGAATACTGACTCTAGGTGCGTTGATGACTGGAACACTGACTTTAGGAGCGTTGATGACTGCAACACTGACTCCAGGAGCGTTGATGACTGGAACACTGACTCTAGGAGCGTTGATGACTGGAACACTGACTTTAGGAGCGTTGATGACTGCAACACTGACTCCAGGAGCGTTGATGACTGGAACACTGACTCTAGGAGCGTTGATGACTGGAACACTGACTCTAGGAGCGTTGATGACTGGAACACTGATTCTAGGAGCGTTGATGACTGGAACACTAACTCCAGGAACGTTGATGACTGGAATACCGACTCCAGGAACGTTGATGACTGGAACACTGACTCCAGGAACGTTGATGACTGGAACACTAACTCTAGGAGCGTTGATGACTGGAACACTGACTCCAGGAACGTCGATGAATGGAACACTGACTCTAGGACGTTGATGATTGAAACACTCTATTACAAACTCAGGTTCTCAAAGCCTGTTAAACTGGTCGTAAAAGGGAGCTTGGAGCAAAATAAACACAGCAGAAAACTTTGAATTGTATTTTCCTTCACCAAGTATAAACAGAAGTATGTACACTATGTACAGCAAAATAGGTATTAGTGCACGCCACGGTAGTCAAGGCAAAACAGCAGCCAAGAGACAAGAGACAACCGTGCTTCAACCAGCACAGAATGAAAATGACAATGGTGAAAACGTGAGTAATAACCACGTCACCTTCACAATTGCCAGATCCACATTATGATTGGCTGAACCTAGGTACTGATTTGATGATGGGTTCGCTTGTTGGGGAGATATCATATGTGAGAATGTGGACATACTCTGAATAAAGGTTACGTACTCTTTGCATGTCACACACTGACTCCAGGAACGTTGATGACTGGAACACTGACTCTAGGAGCATTGAAGACTGGAACACTGACTCTTGAAACGCTGATGCTTTCATCGTTTACTCTTGGAACAAGGTGATGTTTGGATCAAGGTGATGCTTGGAACAAGGTGATGCTTGGATCAAGGTGATGTTTGGAACAAGGTGATGCTTGGAACAAGGTGATGCATGGAACAAGGTGATGCTTAGATCAAGGTGATGTTTGGAACAAGGTGATGTTTGGAACAAGGTGATGCTTGGAACAAGGTGATGCTTGGAACAAGGTGATGCTTGGAACATGGGCTCTCAAAACGACGATGGTTGAAACTTGAGCCTTGAAGCTCTGAGGGAGCAGTTTGTAACAATGATAGTATTAATATTAATAAATAAAAAAAATATATTACAAGAAACAAACGCGGTGGCTTCAGCAACAACAGTGCAGTAGCACTCATTTCCAAATGTTGTTTCCGTGTGATAGGTGGAGACAGGTTCCTCTGAGAGCCTAAGTAGGATACCTACTTACTAGAAGGTCGGTATATTTAATGGAGTGAGTTATTGCCATTTTGACACCTTTTACAACAACTGTTTCTGCTAGAATAACAACAGCTACTACTAGTACGATAACAAGAACAGCTACTATTTCTGCTACAATAACAGCAACTACTACTACAATAACAACAATAACAAATGGATCCCTCCCTTCACAGCACTTCATCACACCGCAACGAACACTAAATCTTCTCTAATTAGCAATTTCAGTCACATGTCCTTCATAATGCCATCATCGCTTCTCCATGTCTCGAAAATTTTTCTTCATTTCGGACTATTTCTGCCTTATCGTTGTTAGCAGAGACTGCTTGAATTTCGACGCGGCGCCTATGTTAGTAAACACACTGAAAGCTCATAGGATACAGTGCCCAGGACACGATCCTCCCAGCTGACAGTGCACTGCTTTAATTCTCACTGAAGAGGACACATTTCATACAACTTCAATGAAGTGCTCTAGTTCCCACTGAAGAGGACACACCCCATACAACTTCAGTGAAGTGCTCTAGTTCCCACTGAAGAGGACACCCCCCATACAACTTCATATAAAGTATTAAATAGGATCGTTGCTGTTGTGCTGGAGAGAACGCAAAAACAAGATACTACCTCCTGCCGCAGCACAAGGAAACCTTCAGACTGGACAAGCTAACTGTGAAATATAACACCACAAGATGATTTTTGTGTTTCGTTATCTGTCTACTGTTTTTCTTTTGTCCTCTAGTGTCATCAAGTTCAATTCATTCTGTGACTCCTAAGAGCCCATTCTCCTTAATCATGGGACTTGTTTCGTGTGTGTGTGTGTGTGTGTGTGTGTGTGTGTGTGTGTGTGTGTGTGTGTCTTACTGAGAAAAAAAAGTGGCCACATAAAATTATCCTTTTTGCAAGTTGCTGAGAGGTAAGTGGTAAAGTTGGCTCATATCTTGCTAAAATACAAAGCATTTAGTTTTTAGCAATATGCATATATATGATACAATTTAAGTAGGAATGTTAAATGATAATTATGTTTATGATAATCCTCAGCATCATAATCACATTTTGGATAGTAAGTCTAATTACCTGTCATTGACTGAATGATATTAATATGAGGATATGGATAAGAAAAAGACAAGTTCTAGCCCTTCACTCCTCTCTTCTCTCTCTCTCTCTCTCTCTCTCTCTTCTCTCTCTCTCTCTCTCTCTCTCTCTCTCTCTCTCTCTCTCTCTCTCTCTCTCTCTCTCTCCAGACTAAGAGAAGATCCACAATCACCAGTGAAGCAGCTCTCATAGCTTTAAGATCCATCAGAGAAAGAGCTCAAAACTTTAGACAAATCTTGGGATTATGTCAGCATGGTCCCCGCCTCCCATGCGGCAGACTTGACATCCTCCTCCAGATTATAATGGGTTTGTTTCTTCCTATTTCTTTAAAATTAACACGGGTTCGATCCCTTGGCTAGTCGCAGTGTTATATATATATATATATATATATATATATATATATATATATATATATATATATATATATATATATATATATATATATATATATATATATATATATAATATATGTAATAGATAGATATAGATATGTACATACGTATACCTTCCTCGACATATTCCTTTGTCTTGCTTCAACATAACCCCCTTGTCCTGCCTCAATACACTCGATGGGAAGGGAGTTTGAGAGGATGATGGGACGGTAACAACGACACGTAAATATTTAATGCTGGAAAGCCAGTAGCGTCGAATCCTAAAGAGGAGCGGCCGCCGTACTTGAGGATCGATCTGACCTTGCTCGTGCTACCTGGCCGGTGCAAGTGCATCTAACACCTGTCTACCAGCCTGCCAAATTACCTGGCAGCCTGCCATAAACCGGGTCAACAATAACATGTTTACCTGGCCTGGCCCTCTGCAAGAGAGTCTCTCTCTCTCTCTCTCTCTCTCTCTCTCTCTCTCTCTCTCTCTCTCTCTCTCTCTCTCTCTCTCTCTCTCTCTCTCTCTCTCCTTGTTCTTTGGTACTTACTGGTTTTATAGAGTTTAGGCTCAGAGTTCATGCATTTATATTACAACCAAAATCCTGCTAACCCACCTCACCTCACTGCAAAGTCTTACTTTAGTTATATGTCATTACACTGTTTCTATTAAGTGTACGTGTAATATAATGATTAACAACATACATATTGGGATCAGGGTGAAGTAGAGACATCTGTTGGTCAAAGGTTTCATTTAATCAGTTAGCTTGGTTTCTCTAATGTCCTTTTGTTATGAAAAGATTATTACAGTGAATAATAGCGGTGGTGAGAAGACAACAGGGTCCCGCAGCTCGTTACTCTAAGATCATTTCTTTTACACTTATTGCAGCTTTATAGAGAGATCTAAAAAAAATTACTAACAGGATCAATCTGCATCAACTACTTGGAAGGATGTGGTTTGTGACAGTTGGTAACTGCTCATCGTATGGTGTAACAGTTGGAAACTGCCCATCGTATGGTGTAACAGTTGGTAACTGCCCATCGTATGGTGTAACAGTTGGTAACTGCCCATCGTATGGTGTAACAGTTGGTAACTGCTCATCGTATGGTGTAACAGTTGGTAACTGCCCATCGTATGGTGTAACAGTTGGTAACTGCCCATCGTATGGTGTAACAGTTGGTAACTGCCCATCGTATGGTGTAACAGTTGGTAACTGCTCATCGTATGGTGTAACAGTTGCCACCGTGGGTGTACAAGGTTCGGTACTGGGACTAGTAATGTTTCTAGTATATGATAACTACATGCTGGAAAGGGTAGAATCCAATGAATCTCTGTTTGACAGAGGATGTAAAATTAATAAAAAAAAAAATTGGTGGGCAAGAAAGGGTTACAATATAAATTGAATAATGTGATGATGCCAGTAATTACCACAATCCAGCAAATTAAAAGTTAAGAACATATTTGGGCTAGTACTGCACCTATCATTTCGTGTAAGGTATACATCAACAAGATAACTTCTGCAATGAACGTACAGTTGGCAAATCTAAGACTAGCCTTCAGGATCTCAATAGTCATTTACGACCGTATGTAAGAACAACGTTAGGTCTATTTTGGAGTACGCAGCACCAGTGTGGAACTAGCACTTAAGAAAACATATCAAGAAACTAGAGGAAGTGTTGAGATTTGTGACATCAAAAGTACCAGAGTTATGAGGAATAAACTATGAGGAGTAACTAAAAAATTGAACCTGACAACAATAAAAAGACAGAAGAACTAAGGAAGACATGATAACAAGGTAAAAAAATCCTCAGATAATTTGACAAGGTGGGCAAGAAGAGACTGTCTGAGAGGCGGTAAACGGGTAAACTTGGTAAAATATAAAAAATAATAATTAATAATAATAATAAATACTACTACTACTACTACTGCTACTACTAATTATAATAATAATAACAATAATAATAATAATAATAATAATAATAATAATAATAATAATAATAATAATAATAATAATAAATTTTATTCTTAAAAAAAATGCTGTATACAACTGATACGGAATTAGTTGACATTATTGATCAATTTTATCGTCAGCCTCTCTTGTCATGAAGCCTTTTCGGCAGCAATAAAATTAATAACTACTGGACAATTATTTAATTAATTTGGTTAATAAGAATACTCTAGTTTGCAATCTTCGCCACTAACTCTGTTAGAGTTTGCAATCTTCGCCACTAACTCTGTTATAGTTTGCAATCTCCGCCACTAACTCTGTTATAGTTTGCAATCTCCTCCACAAACTCTGTTATAGTTTGCAATCTCCTCCACTAATTCTGTTATAGTTTGCAATCTTCGCCACTAATTATGTTATAGTTTGCAATCTCCTCCACTAATTCTGTTATAGTTTGCAATCTTCGCCACTAACTCTGTTATAGTTTGCAATCTTCGCCACTAACTCTGTTATAGTTTGCAATCTCCGCCACTAACTCTGTTATAGTTTGCAATCTTCGCCACTAACTCTGTTATAGTTTGCAATCTCCGCCACTAACTCTGTTATAGTTTGCAATCTCTTCCACTAATTCTGTTATAGTTTGCAATCTCCGCCACTAACTCTAACAATCTTAACACAGTTGAGCCACAGTGATGTGAAGAAATATTCCTTCAGTAACAGAGCGGTCAAGAGGTCGGAATTGCATCATTAATCTTACTTCTGTCTCGCTTTTCCCAAACATCAATTTCAACTTCTCGGAGAAACAAACAAGTGGCGGTACATTACGTAAAACAAAGGCACTTAAGTGAACCTTTGGTGGAGAACTTTATGAAAAGTTGTCTCGTAGAGACTCGCCCATGGTAAGTGACTCTCTTTTATAACTTTGCGTTTTTTGTCGCATGGCTGTTTTCGCAAAACATAACAGAACGTAAGAAAGAAGGAGCACTGCTGCAGGCCTACTGGCCCATGCTAGGCAGCAGTTGCCATTACATGTGTCCACTTAAATGAACTGAGAAGCTACATCGACTTGATACCCATAACTCCTTCTCTGTCCACCATTAACAGTGCTTCTGTTCCTACCCTTGACAACTTGCTTTTTATAATTCGTTTTCACTATTATTTTTAGTGTCGTTTGATAAAAACAATTAGATTGTTATCCTTGATCAGGAAAATCTTGCTCAAACATCAGCTCTCAATCCTATAATATCCATTTTGAACAATGGGCACAATGTCCAGGGCCTACGAAAATGTTATAGGTCTCAAAATATCTCACACGAGTCCCATCTGACATGAAAACTGCTTAATAAATCTTCATAATACACATTTATTTATAGATTTATACACAAATAACCCGCACATAGAAGAGAGAAAAGCTTATGACGACGTTTCGGTCCGTCTTGGACCAGTCACAAGTAACACAGTGCGACTTGTGATTAGTCCAAGATGGACCGAAACGTCGTCATAAGACTTTTTTTCTCTCTCTCTCTCTCTCTCTCTCTCTCTCTCTCTCTCTCTCTCTCTCTCTCTCTCTCTCGTGAGCGGGTTATTTGTATATTTTTCCAGTCACGGTATTGTGCCTTTTTCTTCTTCATCTATAGATCTGTCTTGGGGCCTTCAATTATGAGAGTGACCACAACCTACAAAGATATTAATACACTCCTACACTCCGCTTGTCACTAATAATACTTGTGATAAATGCCTTTGAAAACCGACAAGTTGAAGATTGAGACACTTATGCAACATATGGGAATCTTGGAAATAAATGGTATAAAATACCGACACAATGGAAAAATAAACACATAAGCAGTATAATGTGATCCTATATTGACAACGTTTCGTCCACACAGTGGGCTTTATCAAGTCACAAACAGATCTGTTTGTGACTTGATAAAGCCCCCTGTGTGGGCGAAACGTTGTCAGTAATGGATCATATTATACTGCTCATGTGTTTATTTTTCCATATGGGAATCTAACACTAGTGGATGGTTCCACTGTGATCCAGCCTCCTCCTGCTTCCACTCACCTGACTACAGTATGTAAGCCACTTTTCCGGCCATATGCTGTACTTTCTACATTATAATTTTCCTGATGTACTACATAAGTTTTCTAATCTACAGAGTCTTCATAATATCCTTTGATTTTTTGTATAAAATGATTGCAGTTTGAAATAATCTGGTTAATGTCTTTTCTCCTGCCACATTACTCTTGTATTAAAGAACAAACAGACACAATACCGTGACTGGAACAATACACAAATAACCCGATAAAAGGAGAGAGGAGCTTACGACCACATTTCGGACCGACTTGGATCATTTACAAAGTTACATAAAGTTACATAGTGTGATTTTGTAAATGGTCAAAGTCGGACAGAAACGTTGTCGTAAGCGCCTCTCTTCCATGTGCGAGTTATTTGTGTATTTATTTTGTATTCCAGTGCCTGGAAAATGGAAGGAAATTAGGATTGATCCAAAGAAGGGAAGGGTAACCCTTCACCAGCAAAAAGGCTCCCCAACTGAAGGAGCTTCCGAACCCAGATACTTCGGGCGTTTACACAATTTCCTGCTCCTCTTTCACCCTCCAATAAATCTGATGAACCTCCTTGCTTCCTATCCAACGAACTTTAAAGAATGTATCAGCTGTGCTCCTCCTGATATTGGAAGTTCCTGGCTGTGTCTCAGTACACAAGATTTGGTAACCCACTTCTATAATGAGAGGAACCTAAGGTGAGGACACACGATGGACCCCTGCAACCACAACTAGGTGAGTACACACACACACACACACACACACGATGGACCCCTGCAACCACAACTAGGTGAGTACACACACACACACACACACACACACACGATGGACCCCTGCAACCACAACTAGGTGAGTACACACACACACACACACACACACACACACACACACACACGATGGACCCCTGCAACCACAACTAGGTGAGTACACACACACACAAACTTATGCAAACTCGCGGGTCTGCGGGGAGTAAAATGCGGAGGAATATAATATTATTTCACGACTAAAGTTGAGCTCCACCAACTTATGATACGTTGAGACTTGTACAAGAACGGCATATCGCCCCCAGGCACCACGAAAGTGAGGGAGAGTTACACACATAGGAATGGAGGGAGACAAAGAATTCAGCAAATTCAAGACTGCACCGATGATGATATCCTGCAGGTGAAATTTGTCACAGCAATGGAGGTGAAGAAAAATGTGATGAATTTTGTAAGGGAACCAAGAACCTTCAAGAACTAAAGCGCATTTCTATACAAGCTCATTATCACCTCGAGGGATAGTCCTCAGCTCATACACCCAGGGACCGGGGATGGCTTCCCGGCGAGGGTGAAGCGTTGGGCATGTTTGTTTCCACCTGCTGCCCCTATCCTCCTAGCAGTAAGTACTGTATGAACCTGAGTGATAGACTACTGTTGCGCAGGTCACATCCTGGGTGGGAAAAGATTAAAGGGCCCCAACGGACATAAGACCGAAAGGCCTTATGTCCTTAGATGTTAGATGTTTAGTGGTACCTGATTCCTAGTGCTATAGTCAGTCAAAGACACGATAAATATCCTGTGCTAATACAGAATTAGTTTCCTGTTCATCCAGTGACTTTTGGTACATAATTAAAGTGTTCAACTGGAGATAACCTCAAAGATATCTTTTCTGAATCCAAAATGACGGTCATATGGCGGAGAGTCACAGTGAAAACAAAAAATCTTTGGATTTTGGATGAGAATGTTGTCTGAATAATTTGATCAGTGATTTGCTGAAGGGACATAGGGCTTACATTTGCCGTCTTTCAGGAAGAGATCGTATACTCTGAGCTAGACAGAGTTAGAAGAGCAAGAGGAACCTGTTTCTCTTTCCTGATATCCTACCTTCTCTCTCTGTCTCGCTCTCCCTCTCTCTCTCTCTCTCTCTCTCTCTCTCTCTCTCTCTCTCTCTCTCTCTCTAAACATTAGTACCACTAAAAGTCCTATATTTTATGAGGAAGCAGAACGCTTCCCTCCGCTAAATGAGACAAAGGTTTTTCGTTCCAGTAATTTACATACACATTACAGTTTTTTCTTGGGAACTTACAAGAGGCTACAGATTCTGAGAGCACGAAGTTGTTGTTGTTGTCTTCTGAAGAAAGTTAACGTGGATATTTAAGTTAAGTTTCGGATATTTATCTTCCTAAAGGAGAGAATGACGTTCACACAGACTTGTGAGTCACCCTCAGTTGCTTATTATTATTATTATTATTATTATTATTATTATTATTATTATTATTATTATTATTATTACTTATTATCATTGGGAAAGGTTATATCTGTAGAGGCCATGATGCGTCTGAGAAATGGGAGAGAATCAGGTTTGATAGGAGGAAAGGAGGGTTAGCTCCAATTCTTTGAATGAAGTGCCCTTCAACAGCCTCTAAGTGCCCCATTTCAAGAGGTGGGGACGGGGCTAAGATTTGTAAACAACTATAGTCACACCTATTGCACAAAATTGTATTGTATCTGTATTGTCCTGTATTTCAGGAGGCGGCAGACATGTGTGGATTACATGGCACCTGGGGTAAGGAGGCTGGATATTCGGTCCTCTAATCAAAGACCAGTCAGGCTCTTGGTGATCTTGCATAAGTTGTCATCACTGGAGAGCACTCAAAATGAGAGAAAGTATTGAGTATCTGGGGAAGGATCGCGTCAGGTATACATTCCGGAGCATATATTAGTTGGGTAACCAGAGACACGTGCAAGGCAAGCTAACCTAAAGGTGAAAAAGACACGATTGCTGAAAATAATTTTGTAGAGATGCTTCTCCTGTGGACAGGCTTCTTCAGGCTCTTTCAAAAGCCTATCCACATTCGAAACGTCTCAGTGTCTTCCTGTAATCGTATCTATTCCATCAATTTGTCTGCAAACTAACGTATCAGCTGCTTTCAGGAACAGAGAATGTTATCGGGACTTTTTTTTTGACACTATAAAAATACATTATAAAGTTTTTCTTCTTCTCGTTTTTAGTAGATTTGTACAGGAGAAGGGGTTACTAGCCCATTGCTCCCGGCATCTTAGTCGCCTCATACGACACGCATGGCTTACGGAGGAAAGATTCTTTTCCACTTCCCCATGGACAATAGAGAAAATAAAAAGAACAAGAGCTATTAAGAAAAAGAAGAAAAACCTAGATGTGTGTATGTATATATATGCATGTGTATGCCAGTGTAGTGTGACCTAAAGTGTAAGTAGAAGTAGCTAGATATACCTGTTATCCAGCGTGTTTATGAGACAGAAAAAAGACACCAGCAATCCTACCATCATGTAAAACAGTTTCAGGTTTCTGTTTCACAGTCACCTGGCAGGACGGTAGTACCTCACAGTTGCTTTTTGCTGATGACACTGTGCTTTTGGGAGATTCTGAAGAGAAGCTGCAGAGGTTGGTGGATGAATTTGGTAGGGTGTGTAAAAGAAGAAAATTGAAAGTGAATATAGGAAAGAGTAAGGTGATGAGGATAACAAAAAGAATAGGTGACGAAAGATTGGATATCAGATTGGAGGGAGAGAGTATGGAGGAGGTGAATGTATTCAGATATTTGGGAGTGGACATGTCGGCGGATGGGTCTATGAAGGATGAGGTGAATCATAGAATTGATGAGGGGAAAAGGGTGAGTGGAGCACTTCGGAGTCTGTGGAGACAAAGAACCTTGTCCATGGAAGTAAAGAGGGGAATGTATGAGAGTATAGTTATACCAACGCTCTTATATGGGTGTGAAGCATGGGTGATGAATGTTGCAACGAGGAGAAGGCTGGAGGCAGTGGAGATGTCATGTCTGAGGTCAATGTGTGGTGTGAATATAATGCAGAGAATTCGGAGTTTGGAAATTAGGAGGAGGTGCGGGATCACCAAAACGATTGTCCAGAGAGCTGAGGAGGGGTTGTTGAGGTGGTTTGGACATGTAGAGAGAATGGAACGAGACAGAGTGACTTCGAGAGTGTATAAATCTGTAGTGGAGGGAAGGCGGGGTAGGGGTCGGCCTAGGAAAGGTTGGAGGGAGGGGGTAAAGGAAGTTTTGTGTGCGAGGGGCTTGGACTTCCAGCAAGCATGTGTGAGCGTATTTGATAGGAGTGAATGGAGGCATATGGTTTTTAATACTTGACGTGCTGTTGGAGTGTGAGCAAAGTAACATTTATGAAGGGATTCAGGGAAACCGGCAGGCCGGACTTGAGTTCTGGAGATGGGAAGTACAGTGCCGGCACTCTGAAGGAGGGGTGTTAATGTTGCAGTTTTATAACTGTAGTGTAAAGCACCCTTCTGGCAAGACAGTGATGGAGTGAATGATGATGAAAGTTTTTCTTTTTCGGGCCACCCTGCCTTGGTGGGAATCGGCCGATGTGTTAAAAAAAAAAAAAAAAAAAAAAAAAAATACATTAGGTGTATAATGGAGGACAATTTCACTGACCTGCAAATTATAATAAAAAAAGAAGTGTGAACATGAAAATGGTTTATAATACTGACAAGTTGAGCACCTCAGGAGGAAGAGAGTTTCCTTACTAAAAATCAACGTGGATTCAGGGATAATACACTCTGCCTCAAGTATTATTAAAAGACTCACGAAATGAAAAAAGACAGGCAGACCTGGGCAAGCTGCATATTCCTACACTGTAGGAACGCCTTGGGTATGGTACTTTACAAAGGTAACAGGAAAAGTACTTCATTGTCTAATGGGTTATCTGAAGAGTTAGTCTCTTATTCAGTTCGAGTGTGGAGTTGTTGAGGAAATGAACGTCGTTCAGTTCTGAACGCTCGAATTGTTTCAGACATTTTAGCAATTGTCGTTCTTGGTTAGGTTAAGACAAGTGAGGTTTTCGTAGAATACCGTATTTTTACGTATAATTTACTTACGAAAAAAAAAATGTTTCTTACGTCTGGCAGCATGGAGCGTATTGTGACATTTGGAACGTGCATTTTCTCACCAACTGTAAAGAAAAACGAAAGGTCGGAGGATGAGTTAGAAGAAGAGAAGGCAGAATGCAACTGTAAAGGGAAGAGGCTGTATAAGAAATGACAATAGTAACTAGATAGGTACCTCAAGATGTAGTGAAACGAACTATATTTGATCGACTCATACATGTAGATTTTTTTGATATGCTAAATAATACAATATCACAAAATAATGATATATTACCCCATGAACTGTAGTGTAATACACACGTGGGTTAAAAAATTACATCTTTAAAGAGAGATAAACAAGAGTTTATCTCCTCAAGTTTTAGAGTTAACATCTTGAATTGTACCCTCAAGAAGATGTTAATTCTAAAACTAGAGGAGATAAACTCTGGTTTATCTCCTTAAAGATGTAAATCTGATGATGAGAAAATAAATGGCAGATGATAGATAGTCACCACATGTGGAAAAAAATCTACTCGAGTTTATCCCAAATATAAAAAACAGAGAGGGAAAAAGAAGGTAATAGTAGAGAATAAATACTGAAGCAACTTAATATATCAAACAAGGAAAAGCAGCATCTCACTTGAGGCCACATCAACACCTCGTCAGTAGTATATGCAGTGCTTGCAATTGCAAGATGTGTCTACAGAGATATAAGCGAAGAGTTATTTATGTTAAGATACGCAAAATATTACTGATAGTTTGCGGCTTTATGAAGGCTAAATAAAAATGGGGAGAATAGAAAATAATATTACAAATCTGGGGAATTGTAAAAGACGTAGAAAGTGTAGAGAAAGCAAGGAAACTATTTTTTTTTTTTTGAAGACTGACGAACATTGCAGGAATAGGCGCCGTTTGATTAAGCATCAGAATTTCTACAGGAAGTCACTGACTACCGCAGAGAAGACGAGTGACTCAGCACCATACTGACTACCGCAGAGAAGACGAGTGACTCAGCACCACACTGACTACCGCAGAGAAGACGAGTGACTCAGCACCACACTGACTACCGCAGAGAAGACGAGTGACTCAGCACCACACTGACTACCGCAGAGAAGACGAGTGACTCAGCACCACACTGACTACCGCAGAGAAGACGAGTGACTCAGCACCACACTGACTACCGCAGAGAAGACGAGTGATTCACCACCACACTCGCCTGGAAGACGAGTGACTCAGCACCACACTCGCCTGGAAGACAAGTGACTCAGCACCACACTCGCCAGGAAGACAAGTGACTCAGCACCACACTCGCCAGGAAGACAAGTGACTCATCACCACACTCGCCAGGAAGACAAGTGACTCATCACCACACTCGCCTGGAAGACGAGTGACTCACCACCACACTCGCCTGGAAGACAAGTGACTCAGCACCACACTCGCCAGGAAGACAAGTGACTCATCACCACACTCGTCAGGAAGACGAGTGAATCAGCACCACACTCGCCTGGAAGACGAGTGACTCAGCACCACACTCGCCTGGAAGACGAGTGACTCAGCACCACACTCGCCAGGTCACATAAGAAGGATGAACTCTGGGAACAATTAATGTAACTTAACCACATGAAAGACTTATATTTGTTTATTTTTTGTGTAGCCTTCCTGAAACACTACCGCAGGACCATAGAAAGTATAATGAAAAAGATTAGATAAATAGACAAAGTACAATGACAAGATGCAAGTAAGAAGGCCATAGCATGTGAATCAAACGATAATGGAAAAAAAAATAGGGAGGTACATTTAACAAGACATGATATGCGACATAAGATTAATAGTAGAGAACGAATGAGCCAGAAAGAAAAATGACAGAAACTCGAGGAAGCAGAAGTGGAAACCAACTAAGAGAGGCAATAATTCATATGAGAGACGGGTATGTGTGTCAGGGTAAGACTGGAGGAACCCCTCCCCCCCACACACACACATCCATTCCTTTCATCCTCTTCCCAAGTGGATATATTTTTCCCTTTCTTCACCCATCATCATACACCCATCTCTTTACCACTTTCCTTCCCTCCCTTTCTTCTCACTACCTTCATTTCCATTCTCCAGCACTCCAATCTTTTCCTTCTTTTCCATATGGTCTTCTTTGTTTTTTTCCCCTCGCTTAGTTGTGACATGACAATTGTCCCAGATAGACTTATATGTAGTCATAAGTTTCTTTTCATAAGCGCGGAGAATTTGTGAATATTTTTACAAAATTATTGCACACGAATTTTCGCTTGCCTTATACGGCGAGAAGATCGTTGCTATTTAAGCCAAAATCGCAAGTTTTACACACACACACATACACACACATACACACACATACACACACTCACACACACACATACACACACTCACACACACACACACACACACACACACACACACACACGAGTTCAATTCCCGGTGGGGCAGAAACATTTCGAAGTGTTTCCTTACATACACATACACACACACATATATACAACAGGCCTAGTGTCTAATTGACATGTGCCTAGGACAAAATGGTAACTAACACACACACAAATAGTTTAGGAAGCGATGTAGTGGAGGCAGGCTCCATACATAACTTTAAGCAGAGGTATGATAAAGCTCATGGTGCAGGGAGAGTGACCCAGTAGCGGCCAATGAAAAGACGGGGCCAGGAGCTGTGAATCGACCCTGCAGCCACAACTAGGTGAGTACAACTAGGTGACTACACACACACGCGCGCAGGGAGAGTGACCCAGTAGAGGCCAGTGAAGAGGAGGGGCCAGGAGCTATGACTCGTCCCCTGTAACCACAACTAGGTGAGTACACACACATACCTTGTTTTGTGTCTTAAAAAACCCCTCTCTCGTTTTGTTGTTGTTGTTAGTGGTATTGGTGGTGGTGATTTTCTTGTTATGATGATAATAATAATAATAATAATAATAATAATTCCCAACATCATCGTCATCATCACTAGTTTTATAATTACACCACTGTCAGTGCAGAAATTCTGCGTAGAATGTTAGATTTTTGACTTACCTTTTAGCTGCTCGCTACATCTAACAACAACACGAGAAACAACCATCACAGAGACTTGGAAAGACGCGAAAAATCTCACTTGTATGCACAACCATTGGAAATTTTAGAGTATACATACCGCAAACAACCTGTTTGCGGTATGTATACTTTGTTGTCAATGTAGCTGAACGTCCAATATGGCCGCCAAGACAAGATTCAGTAACCCAGGACGTCACATGCAGAATATCCATCAATATTGAAATATTAAAATTAAAGGAATCACGTTTCAGTGAATGGAATTGGATTTAATTCTCTTTGCTGGAGCCAGAACATAAGTGGAACTATATCTACGCAGCGGAGGTGAATTTTTTCCCTTTTCTTCCCTTCCCTGCTGTTCTGCATTTGAAGATATGAAATAGGGAGAGAGAGAGAGACAGACAGACAGAGAGAGAGACAGAGAGAGAGAGAGAGAGAGAGAGAGAGAGAGAGAGAGAGAGAGAGAGAGAGAGAGAGAGAGAGAGAGAGAGAGAGAGAGAGAGAGAGAGAAGACGACATTTATAAAGAATAAGAAAAGAAAAAGCTTTAGACTGAATTAGATTTATGAAATTTTTATTAAGACTCGATGTGCGAGGATTTTGTTAGTTGCTGTAATCAAAAATGCTCTTCGTCTCTACGGGATTTCAAACTGCCCTTCACCCCCCGCCCTCCCGTTCCCCTGTTAATGGACTTTTAATAACGCTTGACCTCGTGATCGTGTCATTGTGTTAGCTGCAACAGGTTCATTGTCACTATGGCCGATAGAAAATTACGCTGGCTTTGATGATGTGATGTGTCCAGCGTTTTCTTTACCATCCGGAAACTGATGGAGGCAGCTGAAGTGCATTATAACGAAATGTAGGACTGTTTCTCCCTCATTCATGTTTATATTCCTTCCTTCATTCCTTTTTTTATTCTTTTTCTCTCTCTTCTTCCATCGTCTCTCTTCTCTTATACTCCGGCATTAAACCATGTACCTCCATATAATCTTATTATTATCAGAGAAATAATTTCCGTTCCTGTACCCATTTCTCTCACTGGCGTACACAATACTGAACCGCATTAGACGCTACTGGAAATTTGTAGCGCAGCTGCAAATAATAACATCTCATTAACAGTTAGACAATACGGCAGTAATTGGTATATGCACTGCCGCAGTAGCCACCCGCTGTAACACAATTGAAAATGTCAATATCGCCATCATGGTAGGAAGTGCGTCAGTCAATTCGTGGGGAACTTTTATCAGTAAGGTCGACGTCAATAACAACTCTTGCAATGTCAATGTAAATGGAGAGCTGAATTTAGGCGAATGGACAGTTTATTATGCTAGAGCAATATGCGTACACGCGTGCACATACACGCATGCATGCACGCACATACACACACACACACACACACACACACACACACACACACACACACACACAAAAGTGATGAAATGAAAGAGTAGCAAAAAAATTGCTAGACATCATAGCCATTACAGAGACAACACTAACAGTGGCAATATAGTATGTAATGCACCAGATAATGGCAATTCCCGGGAAAGGAATGAAGATACAGAGCAGGAGGAGTTAGTTGCATTACTAATAAAGAATAACTGGATTTCCAGTGAATAGTCAGATAGGACAACTATCACGTAGTTGGCACAATTATAATCGTGGGACCCAACATAATAGTGACGGTAATAAACAACCCACATCGATTAGCATCAGACCAAGACAGAATTATGAAGAACGAATAAATAGTGGTAACTTCTGTAAAGGAAGTAACAGAGTCCACAGGTCCAACCGAAATCTCTGATCATGGAAGACTTAATCAGCAAGAATATTTACTTTGCCAAATGTGACCCATAAGAAATTTTCGAGTCATGGATGAGGTGTTATGGAGCAGTATATGCCAGCATGACAGAGAAAAAACAGTGGAGAAAAGAGGGGGGATGAACTGAGAAGAACTATACCTGGTTGTCAAATTTGAGGCATCAGATATTGGAGATACAGAATATGAATCCCCACCAGGAGCGAGTGATTATGCTGGTTAAGGCTACGACTTCCTGCTGGAAATTAACCTAAAAAACAACTTAGAAGGTAAAAAGACTCAACAAACTAAAGAAGCGGAAAATATGTGTGGATGAATATAATTCACAAATGAAGTTGAGTAGGAAGAAGGACTGGAAGAAAAGACAACACAAGAGATACTAGAATGTTTAGCAGGAATGTGTCATATCAAAGAGGAAACAAGAGGCAGAGAAATGAAGAAAAGCCCATGGTTCAACCGCTGCTGAGGGAGAGGATAAGAAGTTTCAGAACAGTGAAGAGATTACAGAAAGCAGAGCATAGATGTCTATAGAAAAGTGAGCATCATAACTACAGTAGCATGATGAGAGGAAAGAGAGGTGAAGCGACAGCATGAAAATCATTTAGTGGCAAAAACGAAGTCAGGACGAAAATTTCCTTATAGTTTTCTTCTTAAGAAGAGAGCAGAGATAATGCAGGCTCAGTCCTTCTAAAGATGTACACAATCTCACCTCACAACAGACTTTCGGGGAATTTACTCAATTCCATTTTACTTTACCATTTAACTAGATTCTCCCCATTCACGTATGGGAGTGATAAGGAGAGAATATTTTACAACAAGACTTTTCAGTGAGAAAGATTTTTAAAATACAGGAAAAATTTGGTCCATTTGTAACTGTGGGTCGAATCTCTCCTTCTGGCCTCGCCTCGCAACCTCTTATGAACATTTGGCGAATAACATATATGTGCAAGTAAGTTTTTGGATTCACCGAAGTCGGAGCCGGTGTCCAAACTAATCTTTAATGACGTCTTCACAACAAGGAGGAGGTTAGTCAATGTTTGTTTTCTCAGTGTTGTAGCAGATGTATGTGTACACACCTGGCTGACACCTGGCACCCTCTTGTGTGTTCTGGCTCTCATGCTTGGCAGGATGTGTGTGCGTGCGTGTGTGTGTGTGTGTTAGTTACCATTTTGTCTTAGGCACATGTGTGTGTGTGTGTGTGTGTGTTCGTGTGTGTGTGTGTGTGTGTGTGTGTGTGTACTCACCTATATGTGGTTTCAGGGGTCGATTCACAGCTCCTGGACCCGTCTAGTGTGTGTGATTACCTATTTGAAGCTACAGAAGCAGATCCGTGCTCATTGTTTCCCGTCTGCATCATTTGCTTCATCATATTTTTTTTTATTCCATTGGTCCATAACTGTTCACTAAAACAAAAAAAATTGTTGTATCCTTTCGGCTCCACTTTTTTCTCAATTTTAAAATAGTGCCTCGTTTATTGTCTCTTGTTTATCTATTCTTTTGTTTTCTTTTGTAACCATATATGTTGTTATCATGTCTCCTCTTTTTCTCTCATCAGCCAGTGCAAACATCGTTAATGTTGATAACCTTTCATTATACCTCATATTTGGGGTATACCTGGAGGAAGTTCCAGGGGGTCAACGCCCCCGCGACCCGGTCCATGATAGTGGAAATGCAAGATGCTTTCGTAGTGTTGATATACTCCACTTTTTTCAATAATTGAGGAAACTTCTTTATTTGGCCAAGATGTTATGAAGTTCTGATCGTAAGATCTGTTTGACTTCAGAGTCTTTGATTGTTCACAAGAGGGTATGTAAGCCTCTGTCGTCGGATTTTCTTTATATAAACAATCTAAGGCTTGATCATCCCGCTCCATAGTGTACAGGATTTTTCCTTAAAAGCTAAAATGAGAAAAATATAGTCGAATTTTTCATTGGTGGTACATAATTTTTTCTCACTTGATTATGTCAATGATCATTTATTTTTTTCCTAAATTAACTGATAACTCAATATTCATTAGTTTGCACTGAAAATGGACTGTTATTCATTTTACAATAATAATCAGTACATTGCCAGTAAGTATGAACTACTTACTGGCAATTTAAATTTGGTACACCAGAAGTTCCCTAATAGTGTTCACGTAAGGGTAGACAGGGGTGTCAACTTAGACTCTCTGCAACCACATTCAATCCTTTTTAAATACGATTGATAAGCAAAGGCTGAAGAATTTGATTTAATTAAATCACGAACTAAATTCACCTCAATGTGTGTTCATTAACTGTGTAACTTTTCATTTCTTGATTGATCTAAAATATCCCGATTTTACCCCGAAAATCTGATTACCGTAGATATTGCTAAAGGAGTGTATTATCCTCAAAAATTACCCTGAATAGTGCCGATTACCCTGAAAGTGGAAACACAGTCACAGAGACATACACTGAGGTTGGTCGGTCGACGCCGCAGCCAGGTGGCAGCACTAGGGTTTAGTAAACAGAAAGGAATATAAGGGAAAGCAGAAAGCCCTCTTGACACACGGTATGCCTCATCGTGTATATACACTAAGAGGTTACTTTAATCACTAGTTAAGGGATTTAAATATTCATGACTGGTAGTGAACAGGTTATAAGCAGCCTTAATTATCCTCAGAAGGTAATGCTTTGTTTTTTGTAGTGACGAGGCAGCCCGGAGGTTTGGATTGGGGAGTTGTAATTAGCTGCAAAACTGATTTTGGAAGGTCAGTTTTGGGTCAAGATCTATGAGAGTGAACGTCGTAAGGGTGGAGAATGACAATTCTCGGGTCACCGACATGACTGAAGACAATGGTCATGGTCTTGTGTCCGTGCTCAGGTTCATCTTATCCCAATTTGTATTAATTTGTCGTACCATTTATACCAGTCAAGATTTCTAAATCCTGTATTTGTGTTTACATACACAAAAAAAAAAAAAACCTTTGAATCTTACAAATGGTGAAGCTATTTCTAGGATGTTTTACTAAGAAAATGTGGCTTATGCTAAATACTAAAAATAATTCCAGAGTCAGCTACTAGAAATCATTTAGCCGTCACTAATGACTTGAAATTAGCATATCACAATAACGCTAAAATAACAAATTGTGTGAGGAATGCTGATGACCAGTACAACGACCTCGTTCACCTTTCAGCACTACTCTACCCTTACTTTGACTTGTTCTTAGATTCAGGATTATTAAGAACTCAACTGTCGCCCAAATAACAATTTTACATGACCACCAACAACACACGGCAATCGTGGACAGAGATCATATACCCGTAACTGTTGTCCACTCAAAATCCCATTTCCTTGTCACCATCGCTTGTCAAAAGTGGAAACCTTGAATTTGCTAACAGATCCAAACAAAACAATTAAAAAATAACTGACTCTGGCAAACTCTATTGATGATTATTAAAATCTAGAGTTTAAGCTGCAAATCTCTTAAGGTCTGGACACTACGTTTTAGAAATAGTAATGTGGAATGAGAAGTGTTATGCAGGAGTGACACTTGTTAATGTTAGTCTGATCTTTAAAATAAAATTGTAGTGTTAAATAGTAAATATTAACTGACTGGCAGAACGAGATGATGATAACTCACGAAATCGTAATAACAAGCCACGGAACGGGTGGGGTTTGAACACATTAGTTCCATCCCCACCTGTTCCGTGATTTGATTGGCTGAGGTTCAGGGGTTGGTAAAGTAATAGAAACTATAACTCAGAATCAAATAATGGAACATATATTGGTTCATCAATTATTTAAAATATCTAACTTGCTTCCAGTGATTTTTTTTATTTATAACAAATATATATGTTCATTTATTTATTCATGTGATGATAGTGGTAACGATATTATCAGTAATATTAAAAAGGATATTAATGATATTGATGATAGAGATAATGATTTTTATGATGACGATAATTATAATTATAATAACCACTAACAGCAATAATGACAGTACCAATACTCATGATGGTTATAATGAAAATGATTGACAGGAAAAAAAAAAACTCATAACATGGCGAGTGGACGAAGCGAAGGTTTGATCCTCAATAAGGAACTTAATTAGTCCTCTGGAGAGAGTTAATTAAGCAGAGTACAGCGGCCCGACCCTGCCTTATGGACGGGTCACTCCCTTCTGAGGATGGCAGGGACGACGAGGCGAAATATATCCTACAACCTTGACAGCACAGAACACGCCCACAGAACACGCCCACAGAACACGCCCACAGAACACGCCCACAGAACACGCCCACACAACAAACGGTGCTCCAACATCCAATGTGTCACCCTAATCGACATCCCAGTCAACGGAAAAAAACTAGTGATAAATTGTCGCAGTTGATTGGAATTTGGGGGAAGCAGAGGGAAGGTGTGAGTGAGGATTTGCAATAGTCGTATGTTGTGAGCTGACACTCTGAAGGGCTAGACTTGGTCCCTGAGTTAGGCCTGGTTGGTCTCTCAAGGGTAGTTCATCTGGTAGGCCTGGTTCTTCTGTTAGGCTTGGTTCGTTTGGAAGGTTTGGTTCATCTGGTTGACCTGGTTCCTCCACTAGTTTTAGTTCCTATGCTAGGCCTGGTTCCTCTTCTAGGCCTGGTTCGTTCTTTAGGCCTGGTTCCTCTTCTAGGCCTGGTTCGTTCTTTAGGCCTGGTTCCTTCTTTAGGCTTGATTCCTTCTTTAGGCTTGGTTCCTCGTTTAGTCCTGCTTCCTTCTTTAGGCCTGATTCCTCTTCTAGGCCTGGTTCCTTCTCTAGGCCTGGTTCCTTCTTTAGGCCTGGTTCTTTCTCTAGGCCTGGTTCCTTCTTTAGGCCTGGTTCCTTCTCTCGGCCTGGTTCCTTTGATTCAGTACTTTATTACCTGTATTTTAAAGTTCTATATAAAAAGGAAAGCGAATAAATAGTTGATTTTCCATTATTAAAAAATATATATATTTTTTAGAAAGCGGACTTCAACGAGTTACTGCAGTAATTACCATGCTATTGATAATTATGAAATAATGAAATTGGTAACGAAGATGATAATAATAATGAAACATATATATTCTAAATATACATAAATTTACCTAATGATAAAGATATAAATGATAAAGTGATAGAAACGATAATAATAATAATAACAATAATAATAATAATAATAATACTAATAATAATAATAATAATAATAATGAAAACAATAAGAGTAATAATATAATAAGGGAAGTAATAAAAAAGTAACACTGTGATGATTTGGAAATAATAACACAACGAAAGAGGAAAATGTATATAAAAAAAAAACAGGACAAGAATTGCAACATTTTCCCGGGAGGGACGTTCACTGATACGCTGACAAGAGGACAAATGGGAGCGCCAGCCACCGGCGTCGCTGGTGCTGCTTCTACCATGTAACCGTGGAATTAAAAGACGTGATCTTTTGTTAAGAAGAAAGGCAGTGCAGGAAATGGAGAAAAGAGAAAGAGGAAGAGAAACGTGAGTGAAGGATGTGGTCTCTCTTAGTTGTGGTTTGTGGAGTCTGAGCTTCAACTTTTAGACCCTAAGGTGACAATATCTCACACAAACCTGTAACGTGAATACATCTGTCCAACATCAAGTTAAATTGTTCTTCTGACAAAGAACACACTCTGCATCTTTGTGTAAAATGTTTTTACCTTAAAGATTATGAACAATATTCTGGATTATAAAACTGTCAAATTTATAGATACCAGAACTCAAAGTTGAAATATGTTGTGCATCATGTTTGATAAGAGATGATTCCATGATATTTCGTTGAACTATAGAATTATAAGGAAGTAATTCTTTGGCATTAATCCAATCTACACAATGGCCTGTATCCCTCACATGACTGGAAAAAACACTGGATTCTTGTCCATTAGCTATATTTGGGAACAGGAGAACACTATTGGGCTTAGATAAATGGGGATGGTACACATAAGCAGTGAGACAGGGAATACAATCAACTGACGAAACAGAATATAACTTACAATATAGTTCAGAGGACAGTTCACGACATGAACTCAGTCACACTCTAGCCACAGGTCCCAAGACCTACACAGCACGAGCACTGCTTCAAGCCAGTACTTTGCCCAGTGTCTCCAACACTCTCCTCCAGAGACTCTCCAGCAGCCTTCTCCAAGAGCTCTGCCCACAAGCAGCAGCTCTGCCCACAGGCAGCAGCTCTGCCCACAGGCAGCAGCTCTTCCAGAATCTCGTGCTCAGAGCTCTGCACACAGGCCAGAGCTCCGCCAGAATCCCTCTCTAGTTGTTGTATGTTCGCCGGTACATCCGGCCCGGGTCTTCAAGCACCTCACCCCCCAAGCGGCATACACCATGTGTTAAGACCTGACGTCAGTTCAAGAACAAAAGACCTGAGACTTAAGCCGAGAGGCGTGTCTGACAGCTATTTGCAAAGGCAAGGTGTGGTTAATTAGGTCTCCCTTTCGACCTCATGAGCACAGTGACTCCATCACAACATTTATGTTGTTTAACTCTGGTCTTAAGATATTTGCCAGTTTGTCCTAAATAAAAGCTATCACAAATTTTACAAGGGACGGAGTATACACAACCTACAGAACCCTTCGGAGAATTTTTATTAAATTTTTGTTTCCAGGCATTGTCATATTTAAAGACAACTTTAACATTAAAGTATTTAAGAGCTTGTGGGAGGTGAGAGAGAGTTTCATTATATGATAAAACCCACAAATTCTCAAGCTTATACTCAGTATTAGGTTCTGTCTTGAAGAATGGGTTTTTTTTAGTAACAAAATAAGGCACAATGCCGTGACTGTAACAATACACGAATAACCCGCACATAGAAGAGAGGAGCTTACGACGACGTTTCGGTCCGACTTGGACCATTAGTATATTTCTGACTCCACTACTACTACTACTAATACTTCTACTACTACTACTCATCCACCACTTCCTCTCTTGTTCCCGTCCCTGTCTGCTAGCCTATATATACTCCCTCCTTCTCTCCTTTTTGTTAGTGTGATTTTGTAAATGGTCCAAGTTGGACCGAAACGTCGTCGTAAGCTCCCCTCTTCTATGTGCGGGTTATTTGTATATTGTGTTTTTTTTTATCTTTTTAAAAAGGTTTATCAATAAATATTCGGGGATATTGTAAGCAAGAATCAATTTCATAGATTTTTTTAATTTTCCCATCATAGAATTCAGGGCTACAAATCCTGTAATTCTACAGTTCAACGAAATATTGTGGAATAATCTCCTATCAAGCATCATGCTCAACATATTTCAAATTTGAGTTCTGGTATCTATAAACTTGACAATTTTATAGACTACAATATTGTTCATAATCTTAAAGGTAAAAATATTTTTCACGAAAATATATAGTGTGTTCACTGTCAGACGAACTATTTGATATTGGACAAATGTATGTTCGGGACAGGTTTGTGGGAGGTGTTGCCACCTTCTCTGAGTGAAGTGTCACCTCAGTGTTTGATATTTAAAACGTGCTTTTCTTGCCTCTTCTTCCTATTCCTCTGAAGGTGTATGTAAGCACATGAAAGCGCTCAGGTCTTATTTCCTATTTTCACTGGGGTATTTGTACATATTTGTAATTTGCAATCATGCATTTTATTGTGATTTCCCTCGGCATTGCAGCTTTAAAAGTAGATTTATTCTTACCCCGTAAATGCCACGTCGTCTATAAACTCAGATTAAGCTTAATTAAACAACTGTCAAGACGGAAGAGCAACGGACTGTTATATATATATATATATATATATATATATATATATATATATATATATATATATATATATATATATATATATATTGCCATAGACCTTTCGCAGTGCAGGAGTCAGGTACTACTGGTTGGTAGATTTGTAGCAGGACTTATTTGTGACTACAACTGACTCCCATTTCAACAAACAGTAGATAAACTCATTGACACGAACAGCAGAGTCATAAACCAGAATAGAGTGTCTTAAATCCAAAGTCAAAAGTGTAGAAGAGTACCGGAAAATCTTAGGAGAAAACAAATGAAACATAAATAAAAACTGAGGAAGCTTCAACAGGGCTCAGAATGCCTCCACAATGCCTCCAGGTATCGGTGTAAGTTTCATTAAGGTAAACCTAATATTGACTCTCGCTCCAATTATCTGCTGTCTTGCTTCTTGCTCTCAGCTTCAATCTGTCGTGGATGAATTAATACTGACGTACAAGTAATCATTTTCTCCTCTCTCTCTCTCTCACTTTCTCTCTCAGGTGGTCACACGTCCATCTAGTTCGTCGCACGTGGCACCCGGAAGTGAATATCTGTGTTTATACACTGAGAGCTTACTTTAATCCAGATTTTAGGGATTAAGGTATTTTTAGCTGGTGGTGTACAGGTGACATGCATCCTTAAAGACCCTCGGATAACCAATTGGCTTTAAACCCCCATTAACCAATCAACCTCTCTGGGAGGTCACGAGGTCAGTCCACGGCAGGAGGATCAAGCCTCTATCGTTTCACACAAAATCACATTTTAAATATCCTTAATAAAATATATTTTAAAATGAGCGATATCTTGCAGCTCCAGGTGTAGAGAGCAGTGTTGTAGCTCCAGGTGTAGAGAGGTGTGGAGAGCAGTGTTGCAGCTCCAGGTGTAGAGAAGTGCAGAGAACAGTGCTTCAGCTCCAGGTGTAGAGAGCAGTGTTGTAGCTCCAGGTGTGGAGATCAGTGTTGCAGCTCCAGATGTAGAGAGATGTGAGATGAGGTGTTGCAGCTCTAGGTGTAGAGAGCAGTGTTGCAGCTCCAGGTGTAGAGAGCAGTGTTGCAGCTTCAGGCGTAGTGAGATATGTAACGTCTGTGATATTAAAACTGAGTATACTTCACAGATGTAAAATTATTTGTCCATATTTAATTAAATGTTCATCCTTTACCAATAAAATTTCTTTGTAATAATTATTTTGTGAAAAGCAATTTGAAATTAGTGTCATAATGGTAGTAATTTAAAATTTGTTTCCGGTAAATAGCATTTAGTGTAATAGGTATTAAAATGTCCATTTTTAAATAGCACGAAAACATTTTATGCAAGACTGCAAAGGTTTAAATAAATGAATGTCGAAAATATTTTTTTATCGAAGACATTTAATGATTCATTTCAGAAAAAAAAAATGATGTGGATTTCGAAAATTTTAGAGAGGTAAGTGCGTTCACAAATTTCCGAACTTTTATGATTAAGATGATTTATCAAATGTCCAGATTGTTACTTTTCTTTTAAGCAGTTTCTTATATACTATATCCAAAGGTAACTTTTAAGTGTCCTATCCAAAGACAACTTTCACCTGATCCTCTAATGATCTGACTTCGAAATAAAAAAATATATCACTTCTCTTTGCTTCTGTTTGATATAAAACGAGAGTTTGTTTTTCTTTCAAATAAATCCCATCGCTGACAAAAAATCTTTTGTCGTTTTGCATGTGTTTGTTTTCCAGCGTGTTTGTTGTCCGGGGGTGTGCTCTTGTGCGTGCAAACAAAGAATGTTTTCACGCACACGATTCAGGAAAATACATGAAAAGAGGTAACACGTTGTCGACGATGTTTACACTGAAATTATTCCTCTTAGTTTTATTATTCTGTAATTAATAATAATAATAATAAAATAATAATATTGCTGTTATTATTATTATTATTATTATTATTATTATTATTATTATTACTATTATTATTGTTGTTGTTGTGGTTAGTGTTTTTATTTAATAAATGTATGGAAGAGGGTAAGGTACCTAGGAACTGGCAGAGAGCATGCATAGTTCCTTTGTATAAAGGCAAAGGGGACAAAAGAGAGTGCAAAAATTATAGGGGAATACGTCTGTTGATTATACCTGGTAAAGTGTATGGTAGTGTTATTATTGAAAGAATTAAGAGTGAGACGGAGAGTAGGATAGCGGATGAACACGGAGGCTTTAGGAAGGGTAGGGGGTGTGTAGACCAAGTGTTTTCAGTGAAATATATAGATGGACAGTATTGTGGCAGATGTTGCAAATGTATGGAATAGGAGGTAGGTTACTGAAGCAGTGAAAAGTTTTTACGAGGATAGTGAGACTCAGGTTAGAGTATATAGGAGAGAGAGAGGGAGATTATTTTCAAATAAAAGTAGGCCTTAGACAAGGATGTGTGATGTCACCATGGTTCTTCAATATATTTATAGATGCTCGGGTGTTGGCAAGAGGTGTGGGGTTAAAAGATAAAGAATCTAACACAAGGTGGGATTTGTCACAGTTGCTCTTTGCTGATGACACTGTGCTTTTGGGAGATTCTGAAGAGAAGTTGCAGAGGTTGGTGGATGAGTTTGGTAGGGTATGTAAAAGAAGAAAATATAAAGTGAATATAGAAAAGAGTAAGGTGATGAGGATAACAAAAAAATAGGTAACGAAAGACTGGATATAAGACTGGAGGAAGAGAGTATGGAGGAGGTGAATGTATTCAGATATTTAGGAATGGATGTGTCAGCAGATGTTGTCTATGAAAGATGAGGTGAATCATAGAATTGACGAGGGAAAAAAAGGTGAGTAGTTCACTGAGGAGTCTGTGGAGACAAAGAACTTTGTCCATGAAACCAAAGAGGGGAATGTATGAGAGTATAGATATACCAACGCTTTTATATGGATGCGAAGCATGGGTGGTGAATGTTGCAACAAGGAGAAGGCTGGAGGCAGTGGAGATGTCATGTCTGAGGTCAATGTGTGGTGTGAATATAATGCAGAAAATTCGTAGTTTGGAAATTAGGAGGAGGTGCGGGATTACCAAAACTATTATCCAGAGGGCTGAGGAGGGGTTGTTGAGGTGGTTCGGACATGTAGAGAGAATGGAACAAAATGGAATGACTTCGAGAGTGTATAAATCTGTATTGGAGGGAAGGCGAGTTAGAGGTCTGCCTAGGATAGGTTGGAGGGAGGGGGTCAAGGAGGTTTTGTGCGAGGGGCTTAGACTTCCAGAAAGCATGCGTGAGCATGTTAGATAAGAGCGAATGGAGACAAATGATTTTTAGGACTTGATGTGCTGTTGGAGTGTGAGCAGGGTAATGTTTATGGAAGGATTCAGGGAAACCGGAAGGCCGGACCTGAGTCCTGGAGATGGGAAGTACAGTGACTACACTCTGAAGGAGGGACGTTAATGTTGCAGTTTTATAGCTGTAGCGTAAGCGCGCCCCTGGTAAGACAGTGATGGAGTGAATGATGGTGAAAGCTTTTCTTTCTCGGGCCACCCTACCTTGGTGGGAAACGGCCGATGTGTTAAAAAAAAAATATTATTATCATTAGTAGTGTTAGTAGAAGTAGTAAATACGGAAACAGTAGCAAAGTACAAAAATAGCAGCAGCATCAACAATTGCAGTAAGATGCAAAATTAGCACCAATATCAGCAACAACAGCAGTATCATTTACAAAAAAAAACCCACCAACAACTGCAGCAACAACAGCGTAGCAGCAGCAGCAGCAGCTGCAACAGTCACAGTTGTAAAATAATGCTCTGTTTTATTCAACATTTGCGCACATATACACAGAAATTATAACCACTGTTTACGAAGTCTTACCTCAAAACATAGAGGTAAATTCTGCAACTTACGTATCCCTTAATTTAGTATCACACACACACACACACACACACACACACACACACACACACACACACACACACACACACACACACACCACACAAAACACACACACACACACACACACATAACATACAGGCATGGATGGCTAAAGCTCTCGCTGCTTCAGCTACGGAAGGCCCGGGTTCGAATTCCGGCGGGCCGAAACATTTCGAAGTGTTTCATTACACACACACACACACACACATATATACAACAGTCCTAGTGTCTAATCGACATGTGCCTAGGACAAAATGGTAACTAACACACACACACACACAATTCCCGGCGGGGCGGAAACATTTCGAAGTGTTTCCTTACACACACACATACAACAGGCCTAGTGTCTAATCGACATGTGCCTAGGACAAAATGGTAACACACACACACACACAGGAGCTGACACAGAAGCTATGATTCTGGGGCCAGGAGCTGTATCTCGACCCCTGCAACCACAACTAGGTGAGTACACACACACAAGATCTTAAAAGCAAAAGCATCATCATTCCACTCAACGTCAATTTCTGGACGAAATTTTCCCTTTGCACTAGTGTGACCTGGACACACTTGTATCTCCATCTATCCTGCTACACAGTCTCTATATTTGGCTTTCATCTAGTGATGGATTAGTATCACCAGGAGAACTTTGGTTGATGAGTGGTTAAGTACAGATAGACTTCTTGTAGGTCTTGTCTGCTCTGATGGTGTTTTTTTTTTGTTAAGTTTATTAATGCATTAGACATGATTATATTCGCTGTGGTATTATTCTTAGAAAATATTCGTTCCTTTAATTATCTATAAGCTCCGTCTAGGATGCATGAATTCTTTTTTATGATGTATCGTATCTGTCTATGATGTATTAGTCCCGTGTATGTTGTATTAGTTACGTATGTAATGTATCATTTCTGTCTATGTCGTTATCACTTTTGTAAATCACCGATGAGATTCACGTCCCTTTCGTTTAAGACCCGTATTTGATTATGTCAGAAAACGCACCAAACATCTCTGAATCGTCGAAATAATTATAAAAAAAAAGTTTCAGCGAATATTTCTTATTTTCTTAATATTTCACACATTTTTTTTAAATACGAAAAAAGTAGTAATAATAAGACATCAACACGTATGATCTACGTTTCCTTCAGGTATCCTTGGTGTGTATCCGACACACCAAGGATACCAAGGATCCCTGAAATGCCTCGGCATCCTAGTGGCCTTCTTTGTAATTAATATTTTATAACATGTAAACCACACATTGTAAGCATTGCAAGGAAATAGACATTTTCATTTTTCATTTCTGGGTTACGAGAGCTGAGTCTGTAAGATTTGCACCTAAAATGCCATTTATCTATGTACAATAACAGAAGCAACGACAACAATAACGACAAAAACAACATCAACAACAATACTACTACTACTACCACTACTAATTTTATTACTACTACTACTAATAATAATAAAGTTATCTGGTCAAGCTGGCAGAGATTGAAACGTGTGTTTGATTTGCTACCTGTCGCTCTACTGCCTGTCTTATTTCCTTTTCACCTGTTCTTCGCTTATTCACGTGTCATATATGCGTTATTAGAATTGATTTTTTTCCCCCGCTTGTGTTGATACAGCGTTCGTAATATACCCCAGAGGCATTGATGCTAAGCTCTTTAAAATCTACATTGGCGCCATCAACGGCAGGTCTCTCATGCTCTCTAGAATTTTCATGACTTATTTGCAAATCTGCCAACCATAAGAGAGAGAGAGGACGATTTCTTTTTGTTCTGAAACTATGGAAATTAAACAAGAGTATCTTCCCTCTGAACAAGACTGAACGACAAGTCATCATTAAAAAATTCACGTTGCTATACACATTCCTATACAAATGTCCATAAACACTGAGTAAATTTACACACTACACAAAAGCGCACGCAACTTACAAAAAAAAAAATATTCAACGAAAAAAATAAAGCAAAATAAAGCACTAAACAATGAAGCAAAATAAAAACAAATACATTACTTAAATGAAAACAAAGAAAGACCTTTTGTCAGCAAAGTTTATCGCAAGAAGAGAACAAACAAAGCTCTCTGGAATCAGAGTGCTGGATGGTTTGTGTGTTCATGCAATGTCATGGCCGCTATTAGTTGGTCCCAAATTTAAGGTTATTCTTGCTCAGTTTGCCTCCCTGTCTGCCTCCCTGTCTGCCTACCTGGATGCCTGCTTTACCTACTACTGTCTGGCAGTCTGCCTATCTACTTGGCTCCCTACGTGCCTGTTTGACTGCTGCTTTACTGCTTCCTCCTCTCTGCTGTCGTTTCCAACCTGCCTGTCAAATAGATTGCTAGTCTGTCTGCTTGCCCACCTTTCCACCGTCCTTCCTACCTGTTGTGTTACTGTCTTTCTTTCTCCCTGCTAGCCTGCTTGCTTGGCTACTAGCCTTTCTTCATTCATTCAGTACTTACACCCTTCCTTTCTGTTACCTGCCTGTCTTTTTTCTTGTCATTCTACCTGTCTCTTTACCTGTCAGGGTCCTTGCCTTCCTGTCTGTCTGTTTACCTTCTTTCCTGCCTGCCTACCTACCTGTCTGCTTGCCTGCCTACTTACCTATATACCTACCTACCTGCTTACCTGCCTACCCACCTACGTACCTACCTACCTAACCACTTACCTACCTACCTGCCTACCAACCCACCTACCTACCTAACCACTTACCTACCTACCTGCCTAGCAACCCGCCTGCCTTCCTGCCTACCTGCCTGCCTACCTGCCTGCCTGCCTGCCTGTCTACCAGCCTGCTTCTTTACCAGAATAATTTTTTTCTGGAATAATGTTACACTCAAAATTTTGATATGTTATATACAAACACTTTTGTAACATTTTACTTTTCTCAAAAAATAATAATACAGCTGTAATCTCGCGCACATTTACTAATGTATTTTGGGAGGAAAAATTAATAGCACTTCCCAGAGTGCTATTTATAAGTATGGTGACTTTCTGTGCGTCAGTCTCACTGTCTCGATCGATATATCGTCTGGTTTCTTTTCGGCTGTCTGGGAAACAGGGGTCAGGAAGTCTGTGTTCTGACAGAGTTTCTCTCAGTGTTGAGTGTTTTGAAGTTTCGATGAAGTTAAAGCACTGGGCGAAACGACAGGATGAAGGTGTGTTCTGCATACTGCGTCTCTGTCACTGCTGTTTTTTCTTTCTGAAGAATGATAGTACCGTGGTTGGAACAACTCCAAGTTGAACCACGCATAGAAGAGGAAGGTTTAGACAACGTTTCGGCTCGTCGTTGGATCTAAACCTCGTCCAAATATTGATTTCAGATTTGTGGGTTAGTTGTGAATTCTTCGTCTCGGTGTGGTGCTCTCTCTCTCTCTCATGTTCACCTCTACTATTTCACCTTCTTTACGCTTTTGTTTTGACGTCTTTGCTCAAGTCTCATGTCTTCCTCTTTTCTCAGTGCTTTATTCATTTTCCTTATTCTTCTTCTTCCTCATTTTTATTCATTGTTTTTAGTATTGTCCTACTAATACCGCACTGCGGGGACCTTGGGCAACGCAGTTTTAATATATATATACCATTCAAGGGCTCTTGATCCAAGCAAATGCAGCTTCCCTTCCTCGAATCAAACCGTGGGTTGATCTCTCTGGTGGGGTCCCACAAGGATCAGTGCTCGCCTCTATGTTGCAGTCAGTCTTTCAAAATAATCAGCTATTTAGAATAAATAATTATATGATCGTGTTTGTAAAATATGCTAAAAAAAATGTTATCTAAAATACGAATTCAAAACAATAGTAAAATTTTCCAGTGATTTACATATATATTGAGCTAGTGGAAAAAAAACTATTTTGTTTTTATTTAGAAAGAGCAGTTCCTTTGTTGGTACTATTCTGTCGTATGTATGTATATAAAGGAAGAAAGTTGAAAGTGAACATAGGTAAGAGTAAGGTGATGAGGGTATCAAACGATTTAGGCAAAGAAATATTGAATATCACATTTGAGGGAGGGAGTATGGAAGAAGTGAATGTGTTCAGATATTTGGGAACTGACATGTCAGCAGATGGGTTTATGAAGGATAAAGTTAACCATAGAATTGATAAAGGAAAAAAAAGGTGGGTGGTACTTTGTGGAGACAAAAATCGTTATCCATGGAGGCAAAGAAGGGAATGTACGAGAGTATAGTTGTACAAACACTCTTACATGGGTGTGAAGCTTGGGCTGTAAATGCTGCAGCAAGGAGGCTGCTGGAGGCAGTGGAGATGTTCTGTCTAAGGGTAATGTGTGGTGTAAATATTATGCAGAGAATTCGTAGTGTGGAAATTAGGAGGAGGTGTGGAATTACTAAAAGTATTAATCAGAGGGCTGAAGAGGGGTTGTTGAGGTGGTTTGGTCATTTAGAGAGGATGGAACAAAGTAGAATGACTTGGAGAGCATATAAATCTGTAGTGGAAAGAAGGCGGGTTAGGGGTCCTCCTAGGAAAGGTTGGAGGGAGAGGGTAAAGGAGGTTTTGTGTGCAAGGGGCTTGGACTTCCATCAAGCGTGCGTGAGCGTGTTAGGAGTGAATGGAGACGAATAGTTTGCCAGACTTGAGTCCTGGAGGTGGGAAGTACAATACCTTCATTTTAAAGAAGGGGTTTGGGATATTGGCTGTTTGGAGAGACATCTAAACTGTCGTATCTGAGCGCCTCTGCAAAGACAGTGATTATGTATAAATGATGGTGAAAGTGAAGACTGATTCAGACTGTTAAAGATTTTTTCAACGCTTTCTAGTCTACAAATATCAGTAGCTAGCAAAATAGAGTTATTATAGTCTGATCATTCTGTCTAGGAGATAAATTCCTCTAAGACGGCAACTGTTGATAAAGAAGAGATTGCAGAAAGGATCTTTCTTTTTTATTTTTTTTATCTTGATCTTTGTTTCTGGTATGCAAGCAAACGTAAAAAATATCTGTTAATTCACATTTTTTTTAATTAATTTCCCTTTTAAAACTGGTATTTTTATAAGTACACGCACTTAATGCTTTTTGACAAAAAAAAAATATAGTGGCCTTAACACCATCAATTCTCTCTCACGGACAGTCAATAAACACTTGACATTACACAGTCACACTGACTTTGTAAATGGTCCAAGTCGAACCGAAACGTCGTCGTGGGCTCCTCTCTCTCTCCTGTGTGCGGGTTATTTGTGCATTGTTCCGGTCACGGTATTGTGCCGTTTTGTTATTTTAAACACTCGACATATCCGCGCCGCTATCGACGTGGCGGCCACGTCGACTGTACAACTCACCCTCAGCAACAGATCTCGCACCGTAAAAAAAACACCGGTCAGTTTCCTTCCGTCCTGGCAGCTGACACTTCGGTCTGTGTATATATCGATTCAGCAAAGAGGCGAACTTACCCACTATATCCACCTCTGAGCTCTGTTGCAAACTGCTGGAAGTTTGTTGAGGTAAAATTCTTTACAAAATGACCAATCAAAGAATGTGCTTTGATGATGGTGAAAGGCTCTTGATTCAAGGATTTTGAGCTATTTTTCCTCTTCTGTGAATCAAGTTTGATTTCCTCCCATATCCCATGTACTGTGTGATTCTTACGAGTCAAGATGATGGTTATAATAATAAAAACAATGAAATAATAATAATAATAATAATAAATAATAATAATAATAATAATAATAATAATAATAATAATAATAATAATAATAATACGGGCCAACACGCCACTGTCACTCTCTTTCTCATCTCTGTTAAAATAACACAACAACTGTACCTTCCACACTCACACAAAATCAGTCAAATTCTTTAAAAGTTAGAATTATGAAGAGAAGCTACTCACACACAGTCACACAGAAAAAACCTCCTCTGGTAAACAGAAGAAATAGGATAACTCCGCATGGAAACAGAACAGGATACAGTGTAAGAGAAGAGGAATAATTGGTGACAGTAAAAAATAGAACAGACCAAAATTGTTAAAGAAGACAACAATGCTTTGCTGAAAGGTTACTGTATAATATTTATTTTGGGGGAAAGTGGTAGACAGCTGGAATAGGATCCAAGAGGAGGCACCTGTATGTGCTTATAACCTCTGAAAAATTTACTGAGCACAGATTCAGTGTTAGATTAAAGAGGTCGGGGAGGACGGGCTGCTGGACCCGGCTATATTCCCGAACAAAATCAATCGTCCATGAAGCAAGGTTCTAGGCATTCTGGGCACAAAAATGACAGACAAATACACACATGCACACACCAGTGTGTCTTATGATAATGACGTTTTAGTGGTAGCGGCCCAGTACATATTGATTTTCTTCAAGACCCTCAACTCTTACTCCAAGACCACATGTTTCTCATCCTGTAAGTACAAAAAAAAATTACATGACTACATAACGTATGCCAAAGACAATCATATGTCATAGACAACCACGACGACAAAAACAACGACAAGTTAAATAAAAGACTTCGTGTGTACAATCGATCAAGAGCGTCACGGTCATCAAATACAACAATAGCTAAAAAACAAAACACCAATTAGCATGTGTTAAATCCATATCAGGTTTCCAATCAACAGTGTGCCAAGCCAATAACTGGGAGAGTAATACAAACTTTCTGAATGTATTCGTTTCAATTAAGAACGCCATTACGCCGATGACCTAATTAAATGACATTCTTAGAGTCCTAAGTAATTACTGGAGGCCATGGGATTTTTCTTAACCTTTATTTTATACCAGAATTAGCGTCATTTGTTGGTGGAAACCCACGTGAGGTGATAATGGAAGGGGATAGTGTATTGTTCTCCCACTGTGACCTTCCTATCTTATACCCCCCTGACATGTCTGTCTGTCTTTATGTCTGTTTCTCTTCATCTCTCTTTCTCTCTCTCTCTCTCTCTCTCTCTCTCTCTCTCTCTCTCTCTCTCTCTCTCTCTCTCTCTCTCTCTCTCTCTCTCTCTCTCTCTTGTCTAATTCCCTATATTTTTTCCCCTGTATCTGTCTTTTTCTCTCTCCTTTCCGTCTTTCTGTTCCCCTGTTTGTCTGTCTTTGCTGTCTTTTCTGTCCCGCATATATGTCTGGCGAAACACCTGTTGTCTTTCTCACAAGGTAAGACGTCAGTAATATCCTAAGACCCTGGTGATAATACCGGATAATGGAGCAGAAGGGGGCGCCGGCACCACTAAAAACAAGGCAGAAGTACAAAAAAGGGTTGGAACAGAGAGGCTGGACACTGCTGGTGATTTCGAGAATGATGTGAAAACAAGAAGGCCGCTTCAAAATAACCCGTGCTTAGGAGACTCGAACGAGTGTGACGACGTTTCGCTCCTACTTGAACCACGGTATTGCCACGGTACTGTGCCTTTTTATTCTCAGCGTATCTTGGCGAGAAGAGCAAAAATTTAGGCAAACAGTAAATGAAGGAAAAATCAGTTTGAACAAAACTCATTGTTCATGATGAACAACACGAAATAAATTTATTCTTATATTATGTAAGCATAGATGGATAATTATGTTTATTATAACAAATTTAGGTGAAATTAAACTTCTTACTCAATTTTAAATTATAAAAATATATCAATAAACGCACAAGAAAAAAATAAAAGTAGTGGAATTGGGTTAATAAAAACGATGCATACAGCATCCAACTAAATATATTTTAGATAAGTTTACAATAATTTAATAATAAACAAACACAATGAAATATATTTTTTTTATAGGTTCAGAATGATTCTTGGGAAATTATTGCATACACAGATTTCCGGCAAGAAGAGCGTTGTTATTTCAGAAAAATAGCAAGTTTTATCTATTCGGCATATATATATATATATATATATATATATATATATATATATATATATATATATATATATATATATATATATATATATATATATATAATATACATATATATATATATATATATATATATATATATATATATAATACTATATATATTTATATATATAGTATATATATATATATATATATATATATATATATATATATATATATATATATATATATATATATATATATATATATATATATACCATATATATTTATATATATATAATATATATATATATATATATATATATATATATATATATATATATATATATATATATATATATATATATATATATATATATATATATATATATATATATTATTAACACATCGGCCGATTCCCACCAAGGCATGGTGGCCCGAAAAGAAAAACTTTCATCATCATTCACTCCATCACTGTCTTGCCAGAGGGGTGCTTTACACTACAGTTATAAAACTGCAGCATTAACACCCGGCTGGGTATTCTAGAATAAAAATAAGGAAGTTTGGGCTAAAAAAAAAATTGGATAATATAAAGAGATAAGAGGCTGACAGCTTCATTACTGTTTGGTTGAGATGGGGTGATTTGTTCACATCTGATAAAGACGAGTGACAGATTAAAGTCACATCACGATTAGAAATGCTAAAAAAAAAGCACGAAAAAAATTGCATTGAGTAATAACATACATTCATCTATTCCTCTAGTTATACATGTCTTAACTATCCTATTTATTTAATTATTTATCATTTTGAATAAGTTTGCTATGTAGAACTATCATAGAAGCAAAATAGATAGATAAAGTGAAACTAGAAAGACAGCAAAGGATAAAGGGTGGATATGTTTTTAGTATTTTGTTGGAGGAGGAGAGGTGAGAAAAAGAGGAAGTAAACAGAAGGTGAGAGAGCAAGAGGGAGGTGGTATTAATGCCGAGAGGAAGAGGTAGAGGGTCAATAAAGAGCTGTGGTAAGTAGGTCGAAGGAAGGGGAAGGGAAAGTGAGGTGTCAGGGCCAGGAGGAAGAAGTGGAACAGAGGACCCTGCTTCCTTCAGAGGACCCTGCTTCCTTCAGAGAACCCTGCTTCCTTCAGAGGACCCTGCTTCCTTCAGAGGACCCTGCTTCCTTCAGAGGACCCTGCTTCCTTCAGAGGACCCTGCTTCCTTCAGAGGACCCTGCTTCCTTCAGAGGACCCTGCTTCCTTCAGAGGACCCTGCTTCCTTCAGAGGACCCTGCTTCCTTCAGAGGACCCTGCTTCCTTCAGCAAGGATTGATGCTACTTTTACGCGTATCCTAACATTAACTTCTTACAGCATACACAATATAATTACCGAATATACAAATGTATATATATATATATATATATATATATATATATATATATATATATATATATATATATATATATATATATATATAATCAAAGGTCGGTTTAAATTTATTTGATTTTACTTAAAAATGAGAGAGAGATATTTTTTCGCTATGTTCAGATTGCTTTTCGCAGATTTATGGACAAAAAAAATCAGTTTATTCAGCAGAAAACACCCTTGACATTTAAGCCTAACTCACCGGTTTGGCTTATTCAGTACGATTAAGCCAAACCGGCGAACACACTGAGAGAAGGAAGGAGGTAGGGAGTGAGAGAGATGGAGTGAAGGAGGTAGTGGATAGTGAGGAAGGTTATGAGTGAGAAAGGTGGATAGTGAGGAAGGTGGGGAGTGAGAAAGGTTGATAGTGAGGAAGGTGGGGAGTGAGAAAGGTTGATAGTGAGGAAGGTGGGTAGTGAGAAAGGTTGATAGTGAGGAAGGTGGGCACATGATTAATTCACTGAATTATACTCCAGCAAAGGTATGAGAGAACTTACCTCTCTGAGGACCTGATATTAAACTGTCCTGCAGTGATGAAGCATGCGTGGGTGGCCAACCATGCGTGGGTGGCCAACCATGCGTGGGTGGCCAACCATGCGTGGGTGGCCAACCATGCGTGGGTGGCCAAGCATGCGTGGGTGGCCAAGCATGCGTGGGTGGCCAACCATGCATGGGTGACCAAACATGCGTGGGTGACCAAGCATGCGTTGGTGGCCAAGCATGCGTGGGTGGCCAGGCATGCGTGGGTGGCCAAGCATGCGTGGGTGAACAACCATGCGTGGGTGGCCAAGCATTCGTGGGTGACCAAGCATGCGTGGATGTCCAAGCATGCGTGGGTGACCAAGCATGCGTGGGTGACCAAGCATGCGTTGGTAGCCAAGCATGCGTGGGTGGCCAAGCATGCGTGAGTGGCCAAGCATGCGTGGGTGGCCAAGCATGCGTGTTTGGCCAAGCATGCGTGGATGTCCAAGCATCCGTGGGTGGCCAAGCATGCGTGGGTGGCCAAGCATGCGTGGATCGCCAAGCATGCGTGAGTGAACAAGCATGCGTGGGTAGCCAAGCATGCGTGGGTGGCCAAGCATGCGTGGGTGGCCAAGCATGCGTTGGTGGCCAAGCATGCGTGGGTGGCCAAACATGCGTGGGTGAACAAGCATGCGTGGGTGAACAAGCATGCGTGGGTGAACAAGCATGCGTGGGTGGCCAAGCATACGTGGGTGACCAAGCATGCGTGGGTGACCAAGCATGCGTGGGTAGCCAAGCATGCGTGGGTGGCCAAGCATGCGTGGGTGGCCAAGCATGCGTGGGTGGCCAAGCATGCGTGGGTAGCCAAGCATGCGTGGGTGGCCAAGCATGCGTGGGTGGCCAAGCATGGGTGGGTCGCCAAGCATGCGTGGGTGGCCAAGCATGCGTGTTTGGCCAAGCATGCGTTGTTGGCCAAGCATGCGTGGGTGGCCAAGCATGCGTGGGTGGCCAAGCATGCGTGGGTGGCCAAGCATGCGTGGATGTCCAAGCATGCGTGGGTGGCCAAGCATGCGTGGATGTCCAAGCATGCGTGGGTGGCCAAGCATGCGTTGTTGGCCAAGCATGCGTGGGTGGCCAAGCATGCGTGGGTGGCCAAGCATGCGTGGGTAGCCAAGCATGCGTGGGTGGCCAAGCATGCGTGTTTGGCCAAGCATGCGTTGTTGACCAAGCATGCGTGGGTGGCCAAGCATGCGTGGGTGGCCAAGCATGCGTGGGTGGCCAAGCATGCGTGGATGTCCAAGCATGCGTGGGTGGCCAAGCATGCGTGGGTGGCCAAGCATGCGTGGATGTCCAAGCATGCGTGGGTGGCCAAGCATGCGTGGATGTCCAAGCATGCGTGTTTGGCCAAGCATGCGTTGTTGGCCAAGCATGCGTGGGTGGCCAAGCATGCGTGGGTGGCCAACCTCTAAATGACTCTCACTAAATAACTCTTGCTGAATGACTCAAACTAAATGACTAGCTAAATGACTCTATCTAAATAACTCTTTTTAATGACTCTAGCTAAATAACTCTCGTTAAATAACTCTCGCTAAATAACTCTCGCTAAATAACTGAAGCTTTAATTAGTGTTAACATCTGGAATGCGCTCGCGTTTAAGAACCGACATTTGCTCTGTTAGCTACACTCCTCTAGTAAGGTTTCGACTGAAGACTTGCTCTTAACACAGCTTGACGGGGTCAATAAATAATAGCTGGCTCTTCACACACAGTCACTCTGAAGTATGACTCTGCTACGTGTGTGTGTGTGTGTACTCATCTTGTTGTGGTTGCAGGGGTCGAGTCATAGCTCCTGGCCCCGCCTCTTCACTGGCCGCTACTGGGTCACTCTCCCTGTGCCATGAGCTTTATCATACCTCTTCTTAAAGCTATGAATGGATCCTACCTCCACTACATCATTTCCCAAACTATTCCACTTCCTGACCACTCTGTGACTGAAGAAATACTTCCTAAAATCTCTGTGATTCATCTGAGTCTTCAACTTCCAACTGTGTCCCCTCTTTGCTGTGTCCCATTCTTTGCTGTGTCCCGTCTTTGCTGTGTCCCCTCTTTCCTGTGTCCCCTCTTTGCTGTGTCAACATTCTGTCTCTGTCCACCTTGTCAATTCCTCTCAGTATTTTATATGTCGTTATCATGTCCCCCATGTCTCTACTGTCCTCCAGTGTTGTCAAGTGTGTGTGTGTGTGTGTTTTACACGTATGAAACAAGGAGCAGCACAGTGAAAATATCAGTTAAAGGATTTACCTAAAAAAATGATGTGCTATAGATTTTTATTAAGCATGTACACACACACACACACACACACACACACACACACACACACACACACACACACACACACACACACGGCTCCTAGTCCTGCCTCTCATATTTGCCCTCTGCCCAAATCATTCCCTCAGTCTTGTGGGCCCCTTTTGTATCTTTTTTTTTAACACTGGCCATTTCCTGCCGAGGCAGAGTGATCCAAAAAAGAAGAAAAACTTTGGTGCATTATTATATGTCTTGAAAAAGAACTCGGGAATCAACCTTATTGCTGTTGGTAACAGCCTCCCCTATCTACTTAGGTGACAGTCAGAGAAGTATTTGCACACAAGCTGTCAGTCGATATCATCCAAAGCAACTTGACTTTGAGATCTCTCAAGGCACATGCTGCTTATGTAACATGTCTATATCAGGGGCTTACCTGAAGATGATACCGTAGCTAAACTAGGCTTCAAAAATGAAACTGACCTAGTTAAATTAGTCATGATATTATGAGCAATTTATAATATGTAAACCGCACATTGTAATCTTTACAGAGAAATAAAAATCTGAATCTGACGGGAGTCCACATTTTCCATCAGGAAGTAGATGGGGTCTGCTTGTCACAGAGTTCTGTACATTGCAAATGCTAGTACAGCAATGCCAGCACACACACACACACCACACACATATGTATACAACAGGCCTAGTGTCTAATCGACATGTGCCTAGGACAAAATGGTAAAACACACGCACACACACACACACACAACACACACACACACACACAGCACCAGTATGGAACCTACACTTGGTCAAACACGTCAAGAAATTAGAGAAAATGCAAAGGTTTGCAATAAGACTAGTCCCGGAGCTTAGGGGTATAACCCTATGAGGAGAGGTTAAGGGAAATCAGCATGACGACACTGGAGGACAGAAGGGATAGGGAGGACATGATAATGACATATAAAATACTGAGAGGAATTGACAAAGTGCATAGGGACACAATGTTTCAGAGATGGGACACAGCGACAGTGGGTTACAGCTGAAAGATTAGATGAGTCACAGGGATGTTGGGAAGTATTTTTTCAGTCATAGAGTTGTCGAGAAGTGGAGCAATCTGGAGAGTGAAAAAAAAAACCATACCACGGGTGATGTTGTGGGGGCAGGACCCATGCATAGCTTTAAGAAGAGGTGTGATAAAGCTCATGGGGGAGGGAGAGAGTGGACCTAGTAGCGACCAGCGAAGAAGCGGGGAGGGAGCTGTGAATCGACCTTTGCAAACACAAATAGATAAGTACAAATAGGTGAGTGAGTACACACACACCAGTGAAGAGGTGGGGCCAGGAGCTGTGAATCGACCCCTGCAACCACAACTAGGTGAGTACATATACACAGTGGTTGCGGCGCACCACACAGTCACGGGGACATGAACATGACGCAGGCATGGTAGATCAGGTCGGTGGTGGTGGTGGTGGTGGTGGATGTTGGGTGCCATCAGTCGACGGCGGGTCGGCACTCAAGAGAGCCACTCCCGCACCTCCACTGCCTTGATACGTGCAACAAGTGCTTCGTCTCTTGCACTAGCGCGTCCTCTAGCGGGCAACAAGTGTGTCTCTTTGCTTGCATGTGTTTCCTAGTACCAAGCACACTGCTCGAGTTCTTTTAATGAGAGAATAAAAACTTAATTTAACATAAAATTCAGCTTACGGGGGAAAAAAATAGCCACTTTGCTCGATTTTGTATATTGACGTCGCGCAGGACCAGCGTGATCATGACCCCAGGAAAGTACATGATGGCACTAATGTAAAGTTGTGTGTTGTCCCATCGCGTGAGCTGCAGCTGTGGGAACCATCTCAGTTTGATAGTTTTCTTCATATTTGACGACTTCACTCTTCTGGTCAAGTCTATGTAAACTCACATCAGATCAAGTCTTTGTAAAGTTTCGTCAACTTAGACCTATATTAAGTCTTTTCAGCTCAAGACTTGATGAACTGCACCATCACTCTGGCCTATACAAATTTTCGTCATCTCAAGCTTAAATGAACCTTCCCCTCGCCTGAAATGTGGTAAGTTTGGCTATATTTTTGTTGTCAAATGTGAATATCAGAGATCTGACAAAACAACCTCACACGATGTCTTGTTTACCACGACTTGAAGCTCTGTTTCGACAACACTTCAGCATAAATGTTTGTCGTCGTCAGCGAAGCATTGAAAACCACCAATGGTTTTTAGTATGGGATTGAAACGTCAGTGTTGATGTGTTTGGGTTGTTCCTGAGTATATTATACCTACTCTGCTCTACTAAGTTCTCGACATAATGGGATGTTGTGGATGTGGTTTCTCCTGTACTTTGTTGTTAGTTGAAATGATGATGTTTTGTCTTTTTGGCTCAGAAGTTGACATGTTTCTCTGATTAGTTTATAATACACACACACGCATGCACACAACCCACTCCCCCCACACACACACTCACTCGTGAAGAAAAATGAGAACTTGAAAGTGATTTATTTAATTTCGTGTAATGAATAACATATAAGAAAGCAACTAACATTAATAAGTGCAGAGGATTCGTGTAAAAACGCGAAAGAATAAAAAATGCAAAAGATGAGATATACAAACAAACACAGTGGGAGGGACGAGAGATTTTGACGAATAATCTACGAGAAATATGATGGATAAGTAGGCCAGCGGACCACCAACAGCAACAGCCTGCTTGACCATGCAAGCACCAGGCAAGCCTGGCCCATGGCGCGACTCTGGGGGTAGAAAAACCCTCGGAACTCATCATGGCTCTATCAAAGGTGTGTTTGTAAGTTAAAATTAGATGGGTAGTTCTGATAACTTAAACTCATTCTAAAAATCAGCACGAAACATATTAGTTGTGAGTGTCAGAAGTGTGCAACGTATCTTGAGTTATTTGTGCGCTACATGCAACAAGTAAACAGGACAAGGCACATGTTGCACGACGTCCTTTACTAGAACAAAGTTGTCCTGATAAATGCCTGTTCTGCAACGTGTGTCTCTTCGTTAATATTTTTTTGCAACACGGTTGCTAGTGCACTCAGCTCACACACTAAGGCCCGTGGTTTGATCCCCGGTGCGGGTGGAAACATTAGGGCGGGTTTCCATGTTCACCCAGCAGTAAAATAAGTGTGATAAATGGTTTTGAAAACCGACAAGTTGAAGACTGAGACACTTATGCAACATATGGGAATCTTTATTGAAGAAACGTTTCTTTAATAAAGATTCCCATATGTTGCATAAGTGTCTCAATCTTCTGTAAAATAATTACCTGCGTGTTAGTTGATTGGTGTGGATCGCATCCTGGGGACAAAAGAACCTAATTTGAGGCTTTTTATATTGTAGTGTCACTGATCTCAACTAGGCCAGTATACCTTGCACAAGTACTTGTAGAAATAAAGATTATTATTATTATTATTATTATTATTATTATTATTATTATCATCATTATTAATATTATTATTATTATTATTATATTATTATTATTATTATTATTATTATTATTATTATTATTATTATTATTATTATTATTATTATTATTATTATTATTATTGCATCCAATGTACTTTTACGAGTGGTGACGCAAAACAATTTCTAGATTAAATATGTTAACTCTTAATGAAGATGCATTGTTGAGTCGGCTTTATTGCACTTTTGCGTTGACGTGGCCATAATGACAATGAAGGGTTCTTGATCCAAAGAATTAGGGATATCGTCCCATTTCTTGGATCAAAGTTGATTGCCTCCTATTTCCTAATTGATGTATAGCCCTTATGAATACATCGCTTTCCAATACGTATATTAGTAGTAGTAATAATAATAATAATAATAATAATAATAATAATAATAATAATAATAATAATAATAATACTGAATGTCTGTAACCTAAACAGCATAAGGTTTCTTCACCTTTAACCCTGTCGTAATTGCTTTCACCTAACATTACATTGAAATAACATTACCTTGAACAAACATAACCTTGACCCCCACATTACTTTGGGCTGGATGCTGGAGGCTTGAGACTCAAGGTCGCCTGAGAGCATTACGTGGTTCACGCAACACTACCTTTATGGATCTTAACGTCTTGTGCCCCTTTTTTGATATGTGAATATATATATATATATATATATATATATATATATATATATATATATATATATATATATATATATATATATGCAAGAAAACCACTATGAAAAAATAGAAGAATTCCAAGCGCTTTCGTGACTACTCACATTATCAAGGAACTATAACAGGAAACATGACAAGAAGGGCTTATATAAGGGGCGAGACTACACCTCACAGTCACATCACACTAACAAAGACTATATAAACAATCAAGGTATATTGACCAGTAGAAGGAAATATTCATCAAGCATTCAATAGCTGTCTTGTCAGAAGAGCGCTGATATTAAATTCAAGCGGCCCTTTTAACCGTGACATCCCCACCTGTCCTTTAGAGTACAGGCAGTGTAACTTCTCACCTCCAGAACTTAAGGCCTGCCACCTAGTTTTCCCCTGAATCCCTTCATAATTGTCAAGATGTTCTTAGTACAACCTCCTGTCAAATCCATAAGACTACTTTTCTCAACTCGTTGACTTAACATGATCACACATTCTTCTTCTTGATTCGCCAGTACTCTCCCGGCCCGGGTCTTTTCCAGATGGTGATCCGGCATTGGCTCCCTGTCGTGGGAGTGTCTGAGACCTATGTCTCCCATGGGAGGAGAAACAAGTACCTCCTCATCTTCTGGGACCAACTGTCCCCAGGCCTAGCCCCATTCACGGGGCTCGTAGGGAGAAGCTAGGCCTCTGGTCAGCCACTCCTACCTGATGCTCAACCCTCTACTACTGATGACTTCCTTTACACCCTCTGTCCCTCCAACTTTTCCTGAGACGATCCTCTCTAAATACCCACGTTACCGTACCAGCCCTACTTTTGCATTCTGTACTTACCTAATTGTACTCACCTAATTGTGGTTGCATGGGTCAAGTCATAGCTCCTGGCTTCGCCTCTTCACTGGTCGTGTAATGCCTAATGCCTAATGCCTTTGGAAATCTTACACCAACTGCTTAGTTAGTGTGTGTGTTCGTGTGTGTGTCCGCGCGTGTGTGTGTGTGTGTGTAGTCACCTATTTGTACTCACTTTTTGTGGTTGCAGGGTCTAATCGTAGCTCCTGGCCCCGCGTCTTCGCTGGTCAATACTGCTCCAAGAGCTTTATCGTGTGTGTGCTTAAAACAGAATTTACAATTGACCGTGAGTCCAGTAAACACACATATATGTAGTTAAAGTCAGAAATTAGTGTCAGTTACTACGAGAAAAACGTCACTGAAATGTAATTTACATATTACAATTAACCGTATTACAAACTATGATAAATAATTTTTTCTTCCCATTTCAATTTTAATCTAGAAAAAAATTAATAGTTTTAAAGAAAAATTTAGCTGAATGGTTCTGGTAGAGAGTAGTTTCACTAATTTTCATAAAAAATGAAAACAAACGATATGTACTGTGGGTCCCTGAAGGAGGTGCCTTCATTGCTAGTGAAGGGCTCATGATCCGAGGTACTGGAGCTACTCTTCCCTTCCTTGGATTCAACCTGATCACACGCCATTCCCTTGGCGCTGTATGACCAGTACATGTTTATCTCATCTTCAAGATTATAAATTACATGTATGTAATACATACACAGCAAACGGTCAATACAAATTCCCTCTAGCGGTTTACCAAGCCAAGCGGTTTACCAAGCCAAGCAAATTGTCAACATCCTCAAACACAACTCAGTCACCTGAGTGCAGGGACAAACTTACATTCTGAAGCAACGTGAATAATTCTTCCACTCACACTGACTCTGAAGAAAGTCAACATTTTATTGCTAGAAATCTGGCGTTTCAAGCCTGCAGCGTTGGCACCTCACTCCGGTGACTTTATCGCTGGTCTCTCTGTTGATGAGAAGACTCACCATCAAGTCTACACTAATCTTTGTACTACATGAGTTAACTGAGCGAGTTTAATTCTTCACATATATAAGAAACAACAACACTAATAATAATAAATAATAAAATAATAATATTAATAAATCTCATTTCTGTACTTGGTAACAGACAAGGATAAAACGCCATCCAGTATCTTTTGCAGTGGAATCTGGAAGAAAATGTTTTTCAATAGATCTTCACATGAATTCCCTCCAGTACATTTTGCCCAGGAATCGTCATCTCTGCAGGCTGCTGGCCCGGAGTCATAGCCGGTCATAATAATAATAATAATAATAATAATAATATCTTTATTTCTACAAGCACATGTACAAGGTATACAGGTCTAGCTGACATCAATGACATAGTACTACATAGAAAGCGGTTTGTCATGCAGAGCATTTAGAGCAATTTAGGTCAGTTTTGTCCCAGGATGCGACCCACACCAGTCGACTAACACCCAAGTACCCATTTACATTACTGAGGGGGAACATAGACAACCGGTGTAAAGAAACACTCCCAGTGTTTCTACCCCTCGCTGGGAATCGAACCCAGACCCTTACCGTGTGAAGCAAGAGCTTTAGCCACCAGGCCACGGGGCAAACACACTCCCGTCTAGAATGTCATCAAGTCATATCTCTTGCGATACACACTGTTAACACTACTAGGTAGTGATGCTATGTTTTTTTTTTAGTTTTGCTCCTGTAAGCCAGCAGGTATTTCACGGTTGCAGGTCATTAACTAACAAAGACTCGTGTCAGGAGATACTTGTCCTGCTACCTGACGCATGGAGAGACACCCAAGGCATGTTATTTCTGGTAATATAATATATTGATACGCATCTCAAATCAACGATGTGTCATGGGTTAAATTTCAGAGTATGTTGGTATTCTGACGTATGTATAAACAAATGCATACATACGTATATATATATATATATATATATATATATATATATATATATATATATATATATATATATATATATATATATATATATATATATATATATATATAATATATATATATATATCTCCATGGGGAAGTGGAACAGAATTCTTCCTCCGTAAGCCATGCGTGTCGTAAAAGGCGACTAAAATGCCGGGAGCAAGGGGCTAGTAACCCCTTCTCCTATATATATTACTAAAGTTAAAAAGAGAAACTTTTGTTTTCTCTTTGGGCCACCCCACCTTGGTGGGAAACGGCCGACTTGTTGAAAGAAAGAAGAAAGATATATATATATATATATATATATATATATATATATATATATATATATATATATATATATATATATATATATATATATGCAAGAGAACCACTATGAAAAATAGAAGAATTCCAAGCGCTTTCGTGACTACTCACATTATCAAGGAACAGTTCCTTGATAATGTGAGTAGTCACAAGCGCTGAATTCTTCTATTTTTCATAGTGGTGTCTTGCATATTTTGATATCACCTGTTTACTGTGCTCTTTTGGATATATATATATATATATATATATATATATATATATATATATATATATATATATATATATATATATATATATATATGTATATATATATATATATATACTATAATTACACAGTTCCGTGAGGCAATCACCCGTGTAACCTCAGCAACATGAAGACTCCAGCACTATTCACCTGACAGCTTTATGTATTTATGTTACGATTGCAAACGCGATTTTTTTGGTTTGTTCCCTGCTTGATCCACACAGCATTGACCATAGCTATTGTACGTGGAATGCTAGACGCTCAGCCCCTTCAAGGAGGGAGACGATTTAGTGACGGGCGATTGATCCAAGAGCTTGAAGCTATCCTCCACTTCCTTGGATTAAACCTGATTGTTTCCATCTCTTCAACAGTGTAAAAGTTCTACGGTTTAGAGTTTCTCCTTAATATGTTATTTTAATAATAATAATAATAATAATAATAATAATAATAATAATAATAATAATAATAATAATAATAATATTCTCATCCCTTCAGATATTGTGCTGAATATATTTTAATAAGTTAAAAAAACTATCATTAAGCTGGGACTATATAAAAAAAAACCTGTGTGAAAAGTATAACTGTTTAAAATCGCTGACCTTCATAATAGCCTTATTCACTGTTGTTATAAAACTTGCTGCCGATTTTATCGTGACAATTTACAATAACTTTCCTGTGGTATTTGTAGCTTTTGAAATTTATCTGAGGTAATTTTCATTTTTTCGTCCAGAATATCAGGTCAGCCGACATATAAATATACGTCTGTGTGTCATGGGTTATGGCAGGTGTGCATTTTGCCATGCGCCACGCTACACTGCATGACAATAGTGTTTGACATATTTGAAAAAAATAACACCAAAATGTAGAGCATATTGATTATACTCACTCAATCACTCACACACACACACACACACACACACACACACACACACACACACACACACACACTGTCTATTGACACGTGTCCTTTACAACTGGTGACTAACGCACAAATGCATACCACAGCTACACAACAGGTCAAGTGTCTATCGACAAGAGCCTATGATAACAGGTAGCACCCACACACACACACACACACGGATGTTAGGAAATATTTCTTCAGTCACAGAGTTGTCAGGAAGTGGAATAGTCTGGGAAGTGATGTAGTGGAGGCAGGATCCATACATAGCTTTAAGGAGAGGTATGATAAAACTCATGGAGCCGATAGAGTGACCGAATAGTGGCCAGTGAAGAGGGCCAGGAGCTGTGAATCGACCCCTGCAACCACAGCTAGGTGAGTACACACACACACACACACACACAGTCTGTATTAATCCTACGGTCTCAGCACTTCTCAATTAACATTATTATTAGTATTAGTCCGGCTCTTTCATCTCCCCCAAGAATCATCTACATTCCCCCTTTTTTAGCGTTACTGCACTTCCTTCACTGTATATCCTCCTCACACATAGTTATTCCTCCCCTCGTCCGTTCTTCCCGCTGCACGCCAAGGTTCATAAATTATCCCTTTCTACTGCTCGCACCTTCACCCTTAATCCCGCATTGCTCTCCGTTGACTCTCATGACGAATATAGGGCACAATATCGTGGCCACAGCAATTCACAAATAACCCAAGCTTCTGAGAGAAGGAAGTGTAGAAGTTCGAAACGTCGTGCGAGTTATTCGTGAACTGTACTCTTATTCGTGAAGGGGGATGAGCGTCTACGCACAACCAGCACATAGGTCGGACCAAATGTTGGGACACGTTCTTCCATCTTTCAACACACACTATATGGATCTTTCTGTCTGCCTTCCAAGTGCTGTAAGGAAACTTCTGTCTGTCTGCTACATGTTATAAGGATCCTTGTGTCTGCCAGATGTTATAAGGATAATTCTGTCTGCCATATGATGTAAGGATCCTTTCCAGTGTCTGCCAAATGCTGTAATGATCTTTCTCTCTGTCAAATGCTGTAAGAATCCTTGTGTCTGCTAAATGTTGTAAGGATCCTTCTGTCTGTCTGCCAAATACTGTAAGGATCCTTCTGTCTGTCTGCCAAATACTGTAAGGATCCTTCTGTCTGTCTGCCAAATACTGTAAGGATCCTTCTGTCTGTCTGCCAAATACTGTAAGGATCCTTCTGTCTGTCTGCCAAATACTGTAAGGATCCTTCTGTCTGTCCGCCAGAGGCTGCAAGGATCTTTCTGTTTGGCAAATTCTGAAAGCATCCTTTTGTCTGTCTGCCAGATGTTGTAAGTATGTTTCTGTCTGACAAATGCTGCAAAGATCCTTCTGTCTTTTTGCCGTATGTTGTAAGGATCCTTCCATCTGTCTGCCAAATGTTGTAAGGATCCTTCTCTCCGCCTTCCAGACTCTGTAAGGATCCTTCCGTCTATCTGCCAAATGCTGTAAGAATCCTTCTGTCTGTCAGATGCTGCAAGGATCCTTCTGTCTGACAAATGTTGCAAGTCTCTGTCTCTATGTTTCTTCCTTGTATTGTTTTTTTCCGTCTGACGTTTTGAAGTCCGCTGCAACAATCTCAGTTTAAATCTTCACTGAGATATCGAAATTACTTCCCAGATGTAAGTGATGCACTCTAGTTACTTCAAGTGATGTACTCTAGATACTTCAAATGTTGTACTCTACATACTTCAGGTTATGTAACTGAAGCAGGCTGCCTTCATGCTAGTGAATGCCTTCTGATCAAGGGAATTGAACCTATCCTTCTTACTAGAATCAGATCGCATTGCTTTGGGCGCTATATGACCCTCACGGTTTTAGAGCTTTCCCAGGAATATAATATCCTTTATATGTTATTGTTATTAGTAATAATATTTATAATCTATTGAATAATAATAATAATAATAATAATTTTTCTTATTATTATTATTGTTATTATTATTATTTTTAGTAGTAGTAGTAGTATTTAATAATAATAATAATAATAATAATACTAATGATAATTATTGTTATTATTATTAAACAATAATAATAATAATAATAATTAATTATTAGTAGTATTGTTCTATGGAAAAAATGGAGAAATCCAATGGGTCCAAGTAAATTTATATATATACCCTGAGACATATATACCTTTACTCTTTTGCCTGCAGACGTGACTCGCGATCCGCATGCGGATCGTTTGATCATTCTATGCCTGGTTTGTAAGCCTCAGTGAACCACACTGAATACTCCGCCTAGTTGCGGCTTGCCTGCTTTTGCTATACTTAGAGAGCTAAGTTTATGGCCTAGTGCTAGACGTGGTCTGTAAGGTTGAACGCTACACTTGTACTAGCATCAGATTATTATTTTATCCCATAAAGTAAATTTAAAGTGCACTCTTGGTGAATATTCTGTGACGATGTAAACCTCTCATTGAATCCACACAGAGAGATACACTCCTCTTGGAGTATATAGATTGAGATATGTATTTCTTTATATATAATTTCACGATATGGTTTGCTATAAATGGACTATCTAAGTTCTTGAGATAAGAATAATAATAATAATTATAATCTTCCTCTGTATGTCATGCGTGTCGTAAGAGTTGACTAAAATGCCAGGAGCAAGGGGCTAGTAACCCCTTCCGTATATATTGCTAAATTTAAAAAGAAAATCTTTCATTTTTATTTTTAGGTCAGCCTTCCTCGATGGGATATGGCCAGTGTGTTGAAAATAATAATAATAATTATTATTATTATTATTATCATTATTATATAATAATAATGATAATTATTACTATTATTATCATTATTATAATTATTATTATTATTATTATTATTATTATTATTATTATTATTATTATTATTATTATTATTATTATTATTATTATTATAATAATAATAATAATAATAATAATGAGGTCAAATATTATTAGTATATCTAAATAAATATCGAAATATGAAAGCAATCATTGATTTGAACCCTGAACTTTGAACTGCAATATTCATCTGCTCAGAACTTGGTGATTCTTCAGCAGATTCGAACTCTGAGGTTCTCTGACATTCAGCCTTTGATTCATGATATTGCCTCCTCAGATGGACGCTCTCAAGGTTGAATATATCGAGACGTATATGTCTCTCAATGTATATACACTGAGAGTTTAATCCCGATTATTGGGACTGTTGGTGAATAGAACTGCAAGCAACCTTCATTGTCATAGTGTAGTCGATGGGCTTCAAACCCAATTGACCAACCAACCAGGCTTCCCCAGTGGTCATTCCCTTCAAAGATTGGATTGGGAAGGTGCCTTAACGTTAATGAAGGGATCTTGATTCAGCGATTTGGCCCTACCCTGGAATCAAATCTTAATCACTTCCCCATTCACCAGGGCTGTATGACCCCTGAGAGCTTAGCGCTTCCCCAGTGATTATAATAATTCGACTGCTAGTGACAAGGACAAACTTTAATAAAAAAAATATCAAGAAAAGGATCTTAAACTCACGTAAATTAGATGTAATGTAATTTCATTATTGCAGTTATACCAAGTGAAGGGTTCTTGATCCAAGAGATTTAAACTACTTCTTTCATTGGTTCTGTTCTGATTATCTTCTATTCCCCATGCGCTGGATAACCCGTACGAGTTTAGCTTCTTTCCTGATAGGTTGTGGTTGTGGGTAGAACGTGAGAGTGAGGAATTGTGGCGGTGGCTGAGAGTAGTAGGGGTAATATTGTGGGAATGTGGGAGGTTGTGCTATGTGGTGGAGGAGCATGTATTATAAGCCTATTTGGTGGAGGAGCATGTGTTATAAGCCTATGTGGTGGAGGAGCATGTATTATAAGCCTATTTGGTGGAGGAGCATGTGTTATAAGCCTATGTGGTGGAGGAGCATGTATTATAAGCCTATGTGGTGGAGGAGCATGTATTATAAGCCTATGGACGAGAGTGAAAGTAGTGGTGAGGTTGTTTTGTGATGTGGTGATGGTCGAGGGAGAAGCTGTGGTCTTATGTGTTGCTTGTTTTGGCAGTGATGTAATGCTGGTTGTTTTGGTAGTTATGTAATATTGGTTGTCTTGGTATTATGTAATGTTGGTTATCTTGGTAGCTATGTAATGTTGGTTATCTTGAGAGGTAACGTTGGTTGTCTTGCTAGTTATGTAATGTAGGTTGTTTTGGTACTTAGGTAGCGTTTGTTGTTTTGATATTTATATAACGTTGGTTGTCTTGGTAGTTACATAACGTTGGTCGTTTCTCTATTTATGTAATGTTGGTTATTTCGGTAGTGTTATAATATTGATAGTTTTGGTAGTGGTGTAATATTAACGTTAGTTATGAATTTCGCCCAAGAAGAGGCAGGTAGCTGAGCTAAGAGGGGTGACATACAAGACCTGAAGATATTATTGGAAGCGAGTGTGAGTGGGTGGGGAGGAAAGCAGCTAAGCCACACCTCTGATGTGGCAATGAAAGTGTATAATGGCCACTGGAAAGCACTTCCTCGCATCATTCATTTTCCTTGTAATGTGAAAAGTGATTAGCTCTTCTAAGCTTGGAATTTCTACGTTGGTTGGTAAAGAGGTTTTAAGCCAGTAGACTACACGAGGGACATTAAGGTTTAATGTTACCCGTACACCAAGAGTTAGGAATACTATAATCCTAAAATAGGGATTTAAAGGTAGGTATAACGTTTGTCAGGAAATAGGACAAGTGCTTCCTGACGCCGGTCTTAGTCATATAATGACCTACAGATGGAACTTTTGGTCATCTGACCGAGGACCTCCGCCGGTTTACCGGTCCGTCTTTTTAAAACTATGGGTATGATTATAACCATTGCATGTGTATCATCTAATTATAGGGATTAAAGTAAACATTTTGCATTTATACTGTGAATCATTCACCTCACTTTGTTTATATCGTCTTTCTACGTTAAAAATGCTTTTTTTTTTTTTTTATTCATAATGCTGTTTTTTTTTGTTTAATGTAATTTATGATTGTCAATATTATCATTTTATATAATTTTCTTGCAATTATTTGAAAATCTTAGAATTTAAAAAAAAAAAAAAACAATAGTTTTGAAAGTTACGAAATTTTGCAAAATTATTCAAAAATTTTAGCAATAAAGTGGGCGTAGAATTTATATAAGTACCATTGTAAGAACAGTGGTAGTGGAAATTGTTTTATATGATTAATGTGTATTTCATGAATTATTTGCATTATGAAAACTCTATATGTTATTGGTTGTAAGCTTTTTCAAGGTGGTAGAGATGCCTTTGATGCTAGTAAAGGGCACTTCATCCAAGGAATTGGTGCTACCTTCTATTTCTTCAGATCAAAAATGATTATTTTCCATTTCCCACAGACGCTGCCCTATGAATATAAAAATATTCATATATAGAAGCTACACGAATGAAGGTAATCGGATAAACATTCAATTGCAGTATAATACGATCTTCTGTTATTAATAAAGGTTCTCAATATACTTTATTTATCTTTACCCATTGTGTCGGTATTTTAGTCCGTATCTTTCCAAAGATAATTGTTGATGCTCATACAATTTATAATGTTGAAAGTAATGTAGATTTAGAGGATACAAAATATATATAAGCTCGTAGATCAGTATTAATGCCGTTGGCTTACAACCAAAAGAAAGCACAATACCGGGCGAGTAGAGACCTGTGGGTAAGTCACCTGTTGTGTCTCACTTATTTGTGGTTGCAGGGGTCGAGTCACAGATCCTGGCCACTGTTCATTTAGCTATGTACAGGTGTCTGAGTGTTAGTCTACCATTATTGGTTGTACCTGGGAGAGGGAGGGAAAGAGTGGTTAATATACCTTAAAGTCGTACTTTGACACATGCGCCATACCCGTGTGGCGCATGACCCGAGTAGGGATGTATCGGATGTGAAAAATTTAGATATCCGGGATGCGGATGTGTATACGGATGTCTTACTTACTCATTTTACGGATGCGAATGCGGATGTAAGAAATTGTGCGGATGTTCCGCGAATGTTGATGCGGATGTAAGAAATTGTGCGGATGTTCCGCGGATTTCGGATGCGGATGTATATGCGGATATCTGTTTGCTGTGAAATACGGATGCGGATGCGCATACGGATGCAAGAAATTGTGCGGATGTTCCGCAGATGCGGATGCGAATGTCCGATACATCACTAGACCCGAGTGGTGACGGACGCTCGATCCTCCGTTCGCTTTTCCGTGGCTTATGATAAACGATAGACTTTCTCTCTCCAAAGTATAATTTACAACTGAAAGGAAAAAGTGGCATTATTATCAAAATTTAAAGAAAGCTGCTCATGCAGAACATGTTGTTTAGCAAAAGTTTCAATTTTGGACCGCAGGTCTTACCAAATATATTTTTTCACTTCTCTTTTTTCTCAAATTTTCATTTTTTGAGGAGCCTATATTGCCCAATTTCCATAATATTAAAATGATATTCTACGACAAAAAATTCTTCCCTCCCTTGGTGGGTCCCTCAATGCCGCTGCTGGCCGTCACTATTTAATAGTTTATTATTCATACAGATGCTAATTTACACCGATTAATCTGAGTTTCTAGAAACAAGAATAATCAATATCAGATTAAAGAACCGGTTTTTGGGTGTTGGTTTATGTTACTACTACTTAATAATATTAATAATAATAATAATTTTTATTAGTTTATTATTATATAAAAACAGTATATAATGTGTTTAGTGTATGGGTATATACAAAAAAGTGAAAATTAGAGAGAGAGAGAAAGAGAGATAGATAGAGAGAGAGAGAGGCAGGTAGGGAGAATGAAGAAATGAGAGTGTCCAACAAGAAGGGCTTGATAAAATCTGGGACTGCTATCTCAACCTTATCTGCTGACACACACACAGACACACCCACAGACACACACACACACAGACACACACACAGACACACCCACAGACTACACACACCACACAATTGGAAGTTGAAGACTCAGATGAGTCAAAGGGATGTTAGGAAGTATTTCTTCAGTCATAGAGTAGTCAGGAAGTGGAATAGTCTAGCAAGTGATAGTTTTAAGGCGAGGTATGATAAAGCTCATGGAGCAGGGAGAGAGAGGACCCAGTAACTGTCAGTGAAGAGGCGGGGCTAGGAGCTGAGTCTCAAACCCTGCAACCACAAATAGGCGAGTACAATTAGGTGAGTACACACACACACACACATACACACCCACACGTACACATACACACCCACACGTACACATACACACACCCACACGTACACATACACACACCCACACGTACACATACACACACCCACACGTACACATACACCCACCCACACGTACACATACACACACCCACACGTACACATACACACACCCACACGTACACATACACACACCCACACGTACACATACACACACCACACACGTACACATACACACACCACACACGTACACATACACCCACCCACACGTACACATACACACACCCACACGTACACATACACACACCCACACGTACACATACACACCCACACGTACACATACACACACCCACACGTACACATACACCCACCCACACGTACACATACACACCCACACGTACACATACACACACACACACGTACACATACACACCCACACGTCCCCAACATACACACCCACACGTACACATACACCCACCAAACGTACACATACACACCCACACGTACACATACACCCACCCACACGTACACATACACCCACCCACACGTACACATACACACCCACACGTACACATACACCACCCACACGTACACATACACACCCACACGTACACATACACACCCACACGTACACATACACACCCACACGTACACATACACACCCACACGTACACATACACACCCACACGTACACATACACACCCACACGTACACATACACACCCACACGTACACTCCTGTCGAGTCCTCTTCATAAGACGTTCTTACCAAAACAAATCCTTTTAATCCAGGTTCTCAAATCCTCAGCTATTTTTTTCTTCTAAAAACCTGGTATTGTTGCTCGTGATTCATTTTCTCAAAGAAAATGAAAAATATAGAAGAGGTTTCACTTTTTCGAAGCAATTTAAAAAAAAAATCGGGAATTCTAATTATTACGTACAAGTTGATATATCGGAGAAATAAAAACCCAAATTTTTGGTTTCTAAAATTTTATAGCATTTTCTTCGAAAATGACTGTATCTTCCACTGACAGAGGAATTAGATTGAAAAAAAAATTATATTAAAATAGTTATGATATTTGATAGGACCTCGGTAGAACCATTTTTATTACAGAAGCTGGAATAAATATGAGTGTGTGTGTACTCACCTAGTTGTGGTTGCAGGGGTCGATTCATAGCTCCTGGCGTGTGTGTGTGTGTGTGTGGCTTTGAGTTTGTGCGTTAGTTTTGGCGTATATTGGTATGAGTACTCACCTATTTGTGGTTGCAGGGGTCGAGTCATAGCTCCTCTGTGTGTGTGTGTGTGTGAGTGTGATTGTGTATGGATGTGATCGTGGATAAGGGTGTGTGTAAGATGGGGAGGTGGAAGAAGAGTGTGGGAGTTAATGTGTGTGAGTTGGTATGGGTGTGAGTGTAGGTGTAAATGGGTGTGGGTGTAAGTCTGAGTGTCTCTATATATCTGTCTGTCTGTCAGTGCGTGTGACAAGAGAACCTAATTGATTAATTGGAAGGAGGGGGGTGTGAGTGGCGAGGGAACCATCTAGTCCCACAAGAGCAAAGTAAATATCAAGAAACTCGACTATATTTGCTGACTTTCAACATGTGGGTCACGCATTTTGGAAATTTATACTGTCTTGTATGTGCCTCGAGATGCAGTTGAGTCTGGAAGAAATGCAGCGCGATAAGACAAATTCAACCAAAAGAAATGGATCAGGTAACTTTTATAACATTTCAGCCAGATGTCGAAAAGATGATGGCTCGAATTTGAAAGTTCCCGTAGCACACATAATCAATTTGTCCATAGCCTCCAGTACCATGAGTAATGACCTCAAGTCGGCCCGAGTCACTCCTATTTCAAGAAAAAAAAGCAGATGGAATGCTCATTAACTATAAGTCTGTTGGTATATTCTGAGCTACGTTTAAAAATACTAGAGAAAGCCGTGTACTAACACGTTGGTTAGGAACCAAAGCTAGTATGGTGAAAGGGGAAGTGATCACAATTTTGAAATACCCTCAGTAGGTGGCAAGGCCTCAAACCATTCTTAACAGAAAAGGGTTCATGGTAATAAAGTTTCAGTCGCTCAACAATAAAGAAATGAAATGGATTACCTGATCACAAAAAAAAGAGCCAAAGAATATTTAATGAATGAAACTGCAGAAATACAGGTTAGCATTTTCTTGCATTTTAAAGGGATCATTATTTATTTTTAATCTGATATATTTAGTTTTCGGTTGGTTAATTATTATTAACATTACTCTGGGTACTGGATAAAACTGCATAAATATATGTCTCTGTAGAAATAAAACTATATATGTAACTATGAAATACAAGGACCCTAGTGGACATAAGTAACATTATTAGATTTTGTTGGGTTGTCCTAGAATCAAATATACAGAATTATATATAAAAACTGTGAAAGTTTAAAATCATTTATGGAGCCTAAATGAAAGCTTACTTAACATGACGAAGATGGTGGTGATGGTGGTTGTAGTGGTAGTGGGTTGTAGTTGATGTGGTTGTCTGCTGGTAGTAGGCTTGGCAAATTGCAACACCTTGTATGTGCTCCATCCTGCGTGGTTTAATATCACACGGAAACATAGTTTGCTTTTGTTCCCACTGGGTAACTATCAAATTGAAAAGGGGTAGCAGCACAATGCCGGTGAAAGCGAATTTGATGAAATAAAAGGCAGGGATGAGGGTGATGGGAGGTATGTGGTGTGAGTTAGAGATAATAGCAGTGACTGGCAGAATTACCCATAATATGTTAAGTAAAAGGACTCAAGTGCAATTCGACATTTTATTGAGGCAACGTTTCGCTCTCCAGGAACTTTGTCAAGTCATTACGGCTCGTTGCGAAACTTTGCAACAATAAAATGTCGAATTGCACTTGTGTCCTTTTACCTAAGACAGTAGTGGTGGTGGTGATGGTGGTGGTGGCAGTGATGGTGATGGTGGCAGTGATGGGTGGTATCTGGTGGGGGTTGTAATTGTAGTGGTAATGGAGGTGATAGTAAATGGGTTTGTAGGAAGTATGTGATTGTGGCGGTGGTGGTGGTAGTGGTGGTGGTGGTAGTGACGGTGGTTGTGGTAGTGCCGGTGGTGGTAGTGGCGGTGGTGGTGGTAGTAGTTGTTGTAGTGGTGGTGATGGGGGATCACTGAGAGTTGTTGTGGTGGTGGTGGGGGTCATTGAGAGTGGTAGTGGTGGTGGTGGGGGTCATTGAGAGTGGTAGTGGTGGTGGGGGGTCACTGAGAGTGGTAGTGGTGATATTATGGGAGTTAAAAAAACACCATACCACGGGTGGGGTTAGAACCCTCTATCAGAGAGTCTCAAAACTCCAGACCGTCGCGTTAACCAGTGGCTAACGCGACGGTCTGGAGTTTTGAGACTCTCTGATCTCGGGTTCTAACCCCACCCGTGGTATGGTTTGTTTGCAATCGTGTCATTACGATTTCGTGAGTTATGGGAGTTGTTTGGGATTGTATTGTGTAGCGGAGAAATATTAGTATAAGTGGTAGCGATGACGTTATTTGAAGGTGATAGTCTACGTAGTGGTTATGTTCTGATGTGTAATGTAATGTATCGTTGGTTGTTTTGGTAGTGAGGTATCGTTGGTTGTTTTGGCAGTGATGGTCGTTTTGGTAGTGATGTAACGTTGGTGGATTTTAGCTGTGATTTAATGTTAGTTAATTTCGTAGTGATGTCATGTTGGTTGATTTGGCAGATATGCAATGTTGATAGTTTTGGTAGTTGTGTAATGGTTATTAATTTGATAATGCTGTAATGTTGATAGAGCCAATAACTTGACAAGAGGCTGGCAGCTGTGTCAAGAGAGGTCAGGTAAATGGCTTGACGGCCCAATCAACGTAAAATTAGTTTCCAAATAAACGATATCCTTAATGAAAAATAACTCAATTAAATGTTCCCTTTTTATACTGCATTTTAATGACGTATTTCCAGAAGATTTATTATGTTTAAATGGTTTAATTTAGTTATAGATAATGGTTTATATCCCTTCGCAAGACCAGTGAGCATGGGAACACGAGTGAGAGCGTGGGAACACGAGTGATAGCGTGGGAACACGTATGAGAGCGTGGGAACACGTGTGAGAGCGTGGGAACACGTATGAGAGCGTGGGAACACGAGTGAGAGCGTGGGAACACGAGTGAGAGTGTGGGAACACGAGTGAGAGCTTGGAAACACGGGTGAGAGAGGGGGAACACAAGCAAGAGCGTGGGAACGCGAGTGAGAGCGTGGGAACACGAGTGAGAGAGGGGGAACACAAGCAAGAGCGTGGGAACACGAGTGAGAGCGTGGGAACACGGGTGAGAGAGGGGGAACACAAGCAAGAGCGTGGGAACACGAGTGAGAGCGCGGGAATACAAACAAGGGTGTGGGAACACAAGATCGTGGGAACACAAATAAGAGCGTGGAATACAAACAAGACCGTGGGAGCACAAACAAAAGCATGGGAACACAAAAAGCGTTGGAAGACAAAAGCGTGGAAGACAAACAAAAGCGTGGGAAAGGGTGAAGAAACCCAAGAGGAAGCGGACAAGGAAAAAAAAAAAAGATTGTGACAAAGATAGGACGTGACCCGTTGATGGGGTGGGAGATGCCAAAAGTGCGAGTGGAAAGGTGCGAGTGTAAAGGTGCGAGTGGAAAGGTGCTAGAAGAAAGGTGCGAGAGGTAATGTGGTATAAACAGGTGAGAGAAGCAGGTTGAGTGAGGGGTAAGCCAGCCAGGCTTTAATGAGGAAGTGATTACTGCTGTGTAGAGAGGTGAGGAGTGGAAATGAAGAAGAGGGAGAAGAGTAGTAGAAATAAGCAAGGAGAGAAATAAAGTTAAAACTGGTGAAATTCCAGTAAAATTACTAGGCCATATAAATACATCACCTATATATGGTTGCAAGGGTCGAGTTACGGCTTCTGGAACCGCCTCTTCACTGGTGTGTTTGTCTATATAATGAAACTCACAACTGCTGTTTCAGTGCTCAAATACTGATTGTTCCTCTCCGTCATCATTTTATTGAGTATAGTCATGCAGCTGCCGGTCTCACTTTTAGTGGACGGAGGATTGAGCCTCTAGCATTCCCTGTGTTAAATGATCACCCCGTTTCTAATAATAAGTATAAATTTAATAATAATAATAATAATAATAATAATAATAATAATAATAATAATAATGTAATTATAATAATTTTAATATTAATTATATTTAAAAAAATCATAAAATGCCGTACAAAAATATTAAGGTTATATCTTAGGCTGTTATAGCTAGCGTTGCTGCTGCTGCTGCTGCTGCGAGAACCTGCTGGACCAATCAATAATTTCCCACAGTGCAAGTGGACCTGCCCACCTCGCTCTCTCTTCCGCTATTTTTGCTCCTTTTATTTCTACGATTTTTCTGTAAGTCCTGCTAACTAATCAAGGGAAGGGCTCTTGTTTCAATAAAACATAGCTGCCTACTCTCCTCTTCATGGAATCATACCAGATAACTTTCCATTCTCTTAGGTGTTCTATGATCCCTACATGTTTCTCAGACTTCTTGGTGAATATATTGACATTAGTTTTTTGTCATGACGTATATATCAAAGTACATGTTTTTGGCAAATTTCCTTTAAAGTTGCATAACCCAATTTCACCTCTGGCTCTATGTCTATGGAACATCCCTCCATAGGCTGTGCGTACATAACATTTCGTTCGTAATTTAACTTCTGCCTTCCAGATTCCGAATTTTCGGATAGTCTCAAATTTCTGCATTAATACTTTAGCAAGAACGTAAAGATTCATCCCATTTCAAAAAAAATCGGAAACCTATTAAAAGTTTT
>WNWK01000032.1:97500-105000 GCA_009830355.1 Cherax destructor
TTTGTTAGCAATGTGCCTTTACCTTCATTCTTTTTACATCTTTTATACTGAGCTCCATACCATTATCCAATGTAGTCGACTCGCCTTTCACTGCAATTAGTTTTTAGGTCGAGTGTATCAGACTTGTACTCTTGTTATCTGAGCCTTTTAAAGAAAACCAGAGTATGTGCTGTCTTCCTCCACACTGTAATACCATTACATACATTATTGCTCTTCTATATACGAGAAATTTTAGCTATCAAACCAGTCACTGTCATAAATTTATTGTTTAAGATAATTGTCATATATAAAAGACCTCAGTCATATGACCAAAAGTCCATTAAGTAGGTCTAGGACCAGCGCAAGGATGTATATTTCTATTTCTCCTGACAAATATAATGCCATCATCACTTGAAATTGGCGGAGTTAATAGAGTAAGAAAATGAAGATAGTATAATGGGAATTGTAATCAATTCCCATTATACTACCTTATACTAGAACAAAAAAAATATGCATATGAAAAATGCCTTAGTGAAAAAAAAATATGCATAAGAAAAATGCATTAGTGAGAACAAAAAATATGCATAAGAAAAATGCATTAGTGATAACAAAAAAATATGCATAAGAAAAATGCATAAGTGAGAACAAAAAATATGCATAAGAAAAATGCACTCCAAATGAGGAAGGGAAAGGGAAAAGATAATGGAAGGATGAGAGGGGGAAAAATATATAAGACAGCGAATGGGAACAACATAGGAAGAATTAATGGATGATGTGAAGAGAAAAAGAGGTGAAAAAAAGAGGAGAGAAAAAACGAAAGGGATAACCAGTTCCGATAACGAACGAGGGAGCAAGGAAATGCAGGTGATTTACGAAGATGGGAACTGAGAGTGTTATGAATTCTGCAGGAAAAGGCAGGGAGAAGTGGAGAGAGTGAGGCTGGAAGGAAGAAAAGCAGGAAGAGATAAAAAGAAGGGAATGAAAGATGTAATGGAAAAGGACCAGAAGACATTTAGATGAGGGGATGGAATGGGAGAGAGAGGGATGAAGGAATAGAAGGAAAGGGCTACCGAGGAAGGAAAGGAGGAACGAAAGAAGGTAAAAATGAAGTAATTGAGGGAAAGAACGGGAGGAAGGGAAGACGAGAGGGAGTGAGGGAAGCATATGAGAGTTTAGGTAGGATGGAAGGAATGTGTATGTGTGTGTGAGTAGTTTACCATTGGACCTAGATGCTCTCCTTCCTACATCCTCACTGGTGTCTTCGTACATACTGATGGTGTCCTTTACTTCTGCTTCGGTCTCCTGCTCTTTGGCAATGGATTATAAAAAATAAAGATTGTTACTACCGTCCTTATTTGGAATTGGGCCTTCTACGGCATTTCTGTTTTCGTCACTGTTCATTCCGTTCAGTTTCTCAGTGTTCACCATGTTCCTGATCACCAGTGCCATTTCTCTATCTCTTCGTTTTTTCTTCAGTCTTCCTCATTATTTGGTACCCTTCTGGGAATATCGCTTATTTTTTAATTAATTATACTTTCATGTGTGTGATGGTTGTTATATCTGGTGACACCTCTGCTGTTTGTCCATTAGTTTATCACTTTTGCTTGTTATTTCATTTGCATTTGTGTAACATAATTTAATCTTATTTTTTAATATGTTTTGCCTTTACGTGTGTTGAAGAAGATAGGTAAGGCATCATTTCCTGAGTTGGGTTAGAGTTGGAAATTTTGGGTGCTTGAATATGGAGCAATTTTCAATTGGTGTGTATGACAGAGGGATGTGCATGTGAGAATGGTGATATTTTGGGTTCGGTGGAAGTTAGAAGCTCTGGAGTTTTAGACTCGATGGAACAGGGAAAAAGGATGTTGGTGATGGGCACTTGGGGTAACTCAGTGCAACCACTTTCTTCTCTCACTGATGACAGGATCCCATCAGTGTGTGTGTGTGTGGTGTCAACGTGTTAACAATGTGCAAATCCGCACATATCAACCATGCCTTCCTTTCCATCCACTCTACAGAATCCATGTTGTCGCCTGAAAACAATCGCTCACATGACCTTCCATACGGTACTACTTAAACAAAACAATCCCTCACATGTCCTCCCACATGGTATCACTAAATCAAAACAATCTCACACGACCTCCCACACGATACCACTTAATCAAAACAATCCCTCACACGACCTCCCACACGGTACCACTTAATCAAAACAATCCCTCACTCGACCTCCCACACGGTACCACTAAATCTCCAGGTCATCACCTGTAGCTTCACTAATTAAGAACGCTGTGAGTCTTCTTGGTCACTGGACCAAGAAAACATGAACGTCTTAGTGGAGGGTAGAGGAAGGAGTAGAAAAGAAGGATGAGGAGGAGGAAGAAGAGGAGGAGGAGAAGGAAGAGGAAGATTAGTTTCTATGAGAAAGAGAGAGAGTGGTCGACTCTGGCTCTTCGCTACATCCCCTTAGTGACTATTTTCAAATAGATCTCTTCGAGTTTTCAATGGAGCAGAATTTATAAGCCTCTCAGTCGGTGCCACAGTGTTCCACAAGGCCGGAGATCAGCGGTTCTTAACCGGGGTGGAGAGCAGGCTCGTCCCTCCTAGGGAAGCTCGAGTACTTTCCAGGGAATGACGCGAACCCACAGCAAAAATATGGAATGTGTTGTGCATTTGCCATTTACTCTTTAAACAGACACTCTCAAATAGTTAAAAATAATAAAGTTAAAAAATAACACTAGCTTCTCAATTTTCCTTCTTGAATAAAGAGTATTATTTTTTGTTTTGTTTACATTTACAATTTTATTTGAAGGAATGAAGGGGAGTTGAGATGAATACCAAATGCGATAGGGAACGTGACCCACAATAGGTTAAAACCCACTGCTGTAGATGTAGGTCAAAGTCGGGGTAATAATAAATCAGCGTTTTGCAAGGAAGCGAGAGAGAGAGAAAGAGAGAGAGAGAGAGAGAGAGAGAGAGAGGGCGCTCGTCTTGATGGGAGGAACAAATTTGAGTTTTGGGAGAGAAAAGAAATTCTTGCGTTAGTAATGATGAAATTTTAGGTATATGGAAAGTCGAGTATACTAAAGTGTCCCAATAAAGCAGGCACGAGGAGGAGAAGGAGGAGGAGGAAGAGCATGAAGTCAGAGGGAGAAAGAGAAGATGCAGAGGAGGAAAAGAAGGAAAAGACAACGGCAAAGAAATAAAATAAAACACAGAAATGAGAATGAAAAGAACGAAAAATATGTAAAAACGCAGAGAGCCACGGGAAGACTTCTATACCACAAGACGGGCATGTGATCACATCAGTGATCACATGGTCATTCTATAAGCACCTTACTGAAAGCTTACAGCTGCGTCCAGGTTCACACTGCAAACTATATGTATGTTATATAACACTTTAGTTATACACTAAATAAAATGTTCATCTATAGCACAAAAGCGCAATAAACTCAATAAATCGTAATAACACGATTGCAAATAAATCACATAACGGATGGGACTCGAACCCATGGCACTCGCCTGCCATGGGTTCAAGTCCCACCCGTTCTGTAATTTGCGCAATGAACAGTAACCAATCATGTTGTTGTCTCGAGATACTGCATAGTCTCTTACTGTAAAGTATTTTCCAGGTGTTCTACTAGTCTTTTTATCTATATATTTTCATTACTATAAGAGGTATTCTTGTCGTATATCGGCTTCTCAATTACCAATACCAGCCTCTTTTTTTTTTTAAATATTGAGAAAAATGTTTACTATTTTCAAAGTGTCCATAAGTTGTTTTTTTTAATGTAAAACTGCGATAATAGTTTGGTCAGTGGTGGAGCTCTCATCGTCTCCAGCAGTAACTGGCTCTTTGCTTCTGTCAGGTTTAGATCAGAAAGTTCTCTACCGTCCTACTTTTTTTTTAGTTTAATATTTCTATCAGGTTTGTTTTGTTCCATTCTGTACATGTTGTAGAAACCTGTCTGGTTCTTTATATACTTCTTTGCCATTATCCAGGAATCGTTCGCACTTCTTCTTCAGTTGTATTATTAAATTCTTTACTCTTATTTATATTTAGATGTTGCTAAAGAATGCTTGGGCATAGTCTTGGTCCTGTTAAAATGTTATTCTCAACATGCCTCTCCGCCTCCCTTCAGAGCCTGGTGCATTGTTGCCTCTTCCTCCTGATTTCTCTTTTTCCTGACGCATTGTTTCTTCTGAATTTTTTTCCAGTCTTCTGTTTTATATCTTTTGTTTCCATGCATTGAATACTGAACTGTAAGTTCTGTTTTTTTTTTCCAAGCTTTCCTCATCCTAAGTGTTAGTTACCAGTTGTCAAAGGAACTTGTCGATAGAGATTTGGCCAATTTTGTGTGTGTTTGTGTGTACTCACCTAGTTGTGGTTGCAGGGTCGATTCACAGCTCCTGACCCCGTCTCTTCGATGGTCACTACTATGTCCACTAGACCACTTTCTCCCTGCTCCATGAGCTTTATCGTATCTCTTCTTAGAGAATGTGTGTGTGTGTGTGTGTGTGTGTGAGCATTTTACCTATCTTGTTCATATTTCCTTGGGATTTCTTTCTTAGAAATTGATTGCTCTTTATTTCCTCGAGTATGCTTACTTGCATGGTCAGGCATGCAAGTAAGGAAAGTGCACCATAATCTAAGGAAATGAAGCATATTCTAAGATTATGTAGCATACTGAAAGAGAGTGCAGCATATTCTAAGAGAGTGAATCATACTCTAAGATGGGCATGAAATATGCCGTATGTAGCATTTTAAAAGACGTTATCGAGGTCACTGGAGATAGTATTATGTTCACCAGCCGGGCATACACTACTGATGGAATAGTGAAGTGAAGTATCGTCGGGCACCTTGTTGAGATAGGTGAAGAGCCGGGGCGTGTCTTATCACTGGTGAACCACACACACACACACACACACACACACACACACACACACACACACACACACACGAGTCGTAAAACACAACACAATAGTATTTCGGAGACACGGAGAAACGCTTAACGAGGCCAGAGCAAATTAATGTGGGAGCACAACACCAGAACATTCCCCACCAGCTTTCCAACCTAATCAGTAATTCCCAACTAAGATTAATATGACAGTGTACCAAGGCTTATGACAGCGTTAACGATTATTATTATTATTATTATTATTATTATTATTATTATTATTATTATTATTATTATTATTATTATTATTATTATTATTATTACTATGAATGTGAGGGGTTATGGCCGTGCAGGTAATTCCATGATAGAAATGGTGCAGTCTCGATCCTATGCAGCTAATCACGAGACTGGAGGAGGAGGAGGAGGAGGAGGAGGAGGAGGAGGAGGAGGAGGAGGAGGAGGAGTGAAACAAGAACACCAACATTCTATCTGAATTATTAACTCGGACGGTGAATAACCCAGCATAACCCAGTAAAGCCACATAGTCTGGTTCATATTCATTGGAAACGTTTGATCCTCTCTCCCAGGATGCGACCTGCAACACTCGACTAACACCCAGGTACCTAATTACTGCTAGGTGAACAGGGGCAGCAGGTGTAAGGCAATAAACTCACCGATTCCTCCTGTATTGGGATCCAACCCAGGTCCTTCAGATGTGAGCAGAAGGCTCACATGTGAAAGACCTGGGAACGAATGAATGCCACGAGCAACTCTGGCATCCATTCTTCCCCGTTCCTCAACCTCCGTAACGATACAGAACGTAAATCATTAGATACACTGCGAATTATTTTTTTTTCGATTTCTTTGTGTTGTTGTGTGTTGAAAAAATATTTAATTGGGTGCAGGTTACATTTGAGAATTCCCTAGCAGAGAGAGAGAGGGAGAGAGAGAGAGAGAGAGAGAGAGAGAGAGAGAGAGAGAGAAGAGAGGAGAGAGAGGGAGAGAAGAGAGATGGAGTAGTGGGTGGTGGTTAGTCCTTCCTGACGATGGGTTATGTATTGCGAACTCTGAGTCTTTTGTGAACTGCATTCAGTCTGGATTCTGGACAAAAATATTCTTGCTCTTGTGGAAACGGCCGACGTGTTAAATATATATATATATATATATATATATATATATATATATATATATATATATATATATATATATATATATATATATATATATATATATATATATATATATATATATATTATATATATATATATATATATATATATATATATATATATATATATATATATATATATATAAACACTGATCTCTGGCACGACGCGTGAAGCACTCACGACACATGGCATAGCTGCTAGACGTTGATCAGGCAGCAGCCCGGCAGTGCTTTACGCTATCATCATGCGACACAGAGATTTTACAATGCTAAAAATCTCTAGTTGTGTCATGCTCAGGAGAGTGAAGCTGTAAGCCACCTGCCTGAAACTGGTGCTTGATCAACGTCTAGGTGAGCTGGATGCAAGGTATTGATCCAGTGTGGTACGGTCGGTAAGCACTGCGTTCCTGCACAAGGTTCAGTAGGGTCGAGTCTCGTCGCCAAGATCAGTGTTTGTGAATATTTCGCCTCGTTTGTGATATTCCTAGCTATTATATATATATATATATATATATATGTACTAGACATGTATCTCTACACCTCGTGTACTGTATATTCCATCTTTATATCAACAATGTATCTCTAAAATCTTTTGTACCATATTATGTAATAAAATATACCTATTGGTAAAAAAAAAAAAAGATGGGGTGGTAGGGAAAGTGGAATATTCAAATGGCTTCAGGAAGAAATCCAAATATTCTTCCTTGAAGCCTTTTTATCCACTTCTCCGAGGCTATGGGTCCCACAATTTGCACCAGAGGTGGACCCCATCTTATATATATATAAGATACATTCTCGTAGAAGCCGCCAGTTTACTTCAGCCAAACCAACTGGGCTTTGGCGTCTCTCAAGGGCCTACATCAGAGACTTACCAGAAGACAAGGCCGTAGTGAAACTTGACTTCAGAAATGCCTTTAATATTGTGAAAAAAAATGTAGTCTTGCCAGCTGTTAGGGATAAGTTTCCCCAGTTTTTTTCACTTCATTTCAGCTGGCTACAGCAATTCTTTTGTTTGGCGAACATGAAATTCCCTCATCAGAGGATGTTCAGCAGGGTGACCCACTCGCTCCACTTCTCTTCTGCTTGGCGGTAAGAGAACTAACTTCCAGCCTGTGCAGTGAACTCAACATCTGGTACCCAGACGATGGCACTCTGGCAGGTACAGAAGAGTCCCTGCTAGAGGACCTACAACGGATGAAGACAATCCCTCCAAGTGTGAAATCATCACAACCAACCAGTTAATAATCACAGCTGTACGAACAATCTTTCCTGAAGCCTCTACTACCACCCCGTCGCTGGGTCATCAGGCCATCGACACAGTCCTCAAGGACAAACTGAATGACCTGAAGAGAATGGAGGAGAGAATAAGTGATCTTGATGCCCATGATGCCCTGTATCTCCTCACAAGGTGCTTACCTTGCCAAGACTCACTTCTTGAGGTGCGCACCCTCTTTCAAC
>WNWK01000032.1:110000-120000 GCA_009830355.1 Cherax destructor
CGGAAATGAAGACACAGGTAGCGGGGAACCAACCAGTATCAGGCGAAGCGTTGCTTTCAATAATGTGCTCCGCAACCAGCATCTTTATTTCAGTGCATAAGTCACCATCAGACTCTCCCCTTCAACCCCTTCCTAGGTGGCTATTTAGTCTTGTTTGTTCCGTCAACACCTTAGGCAATTGAAGGTAATTACCAGAGTGGACTTGTTGACTCGTAGTCCGTGACCTCTGTTCCTCTAACACCACCACCGTCACTACCACTACTAACACCATCACTACCACCACTAACACCATCACTACCACCACTAACACCATCACTACCCCCACCACCAATTCCTGCAAAATTAAGACACGGTCTTGGATAATCTGAAAAACAAAGAAAATGCAGATGTAAATAAACACTTATGAAATGAAGTCTTCATCGTATGAAAAAAAGACACTTCAATTCATGAAGTGTTTATTTACCACTTCGCATTACTCCTTTATTCAGTACATAATGCAGACTTTACAAAAACTTTTGAAAAGTGTGATCATAGTGTAACACGCATGAAATGCTTGCAAGAACGGGAATAACTGTAAAAGTGGGTAGATGGATTTTTTTTTTTTAAATCGGATGCAAAAAGGAATACGGTAGTCAAAACAGAAGCAAAATCAGACTCTGCCACAGTGAAGAAGCTGCTTCTCAAGGAACAGTACTCAACACAATTTTTTCCCATTCTCATATCCTACATACATCCTTCGCAGACGGAGTAGCATTCACCAAAGACAGAGAGAATCTCCAAGCTGAGATTATCCGGACTTCCAGAAGGCCACATAAAATAATATGATGATCATTGAAGACATATTTCAGTTACTTTGCTTTGGAAAAATTAGGCTAAAACTGGAACAAAATATACAACAAAATCAAACCTCTCGAAAAAGTAGAAGAATGATGGATACTGAGGAGTGATGTCAGATATTGCATTCATGAATCATAGCAGTGATATCACAAACAATAATTAATTGATATACTGGATAACTAGAACCTTCAATACAAAAGATGACATGACAATGATGATACTCTTCAAATTAACTTGCATTCTCTTGACTTGAATATTTTTTGCACACTAACAGCCCCTTAAGGCAGACAGAACTGCAAAACAGGAGAATGTAGAGAGATCTTTCACTGCCTCAATAAATTCAGCCAGGAGCCGAAATTATTGGGAATCTCTGAAGTCCCTTGAACTGTATTCCCTAGAAAATCAAGAAGTCCTCAAACTGTGGAAAATACCTCGATTGAAAAGCAGAGTTAAAATGAGTAGACCAAGAGGCAACTCAGTAGTAAGTGCATAGGTACCAAGACTTTTCAACACCCTATTTTCAAACATAAGGAGAATTACCAACAAACCCCTAACTGTCCATAAGAGACAACTGGCTGATCAGGCTGTCACCCGGGAGACCTAGTCCGGGACCGGGCCCCGGGGGCGGTGACCCCCGGAATCGTCTTTAGGTAACCACTACTACCACCACCACCACTATACCACCAATACCATCCTTCCCACAATCACTTTTACCATTATTGCCACCAGCAAAAGCATCATTAACATCAGCACAACTATATCCGTAATTCAATTGCCACCATCACTACCACCACCTTCACTATCACCACCATTACCACCACCACCTTCACTATCACCACCATTACCACCACCATCACCACTGCTACCACAATCACTACCACCATCACCACCACCATCACCACCACCATCACCACCACCATCACCACCACCATCACCACCACCATCACCACTACCACCATCACCATCACCATCACCACTACCACCATCATCACCACCACCATCACCACTACAACCACCACCACTACCATCATCACTACCACCACCACCACCATCACTTCCACCATCACTACCACCATCATCATCACCAATATCCCCTACATCAACACTATAAATAAACGATGGCGAAACGATTATTTCGCTACAAACACCATCACCACTATCATCACTACCACCATCACTCAAATAACCCAACCACCACAACCATATCCACTACCACCATCACCATCCCAATGAAAACCATCTTTCAAACTCCCATTTTTTCCCACTTACATTTCAGAATGTTTATAAAAAATAAAGCCACGTAATCCAAATCGATATTTTTCTTTCATTGTGAAAAAATCCAAGCATTAAAATCTTACATGAAAATAAAAGGTCCCCACAATATTTATTTTGTACCATCAAATAAAAAAATAAAGCATAACGGGTTTCCACATATAAATATTTTTTTTTGTTATTGAAAGCATGTAAACCTGGAGGAAAGGGGAATAAAAAAAAATCAACGAAATATTTTTAGTTCTTTTGAAACCTGATCTGCACTCATAAATTATAGTGAATGATTATTATTATTATTATTATTATTATTATTATTATTATTATTATTATTATTATTATTATTATTATTATTATTATTATTATTATTATTATTATTATTATTATTAGTTTAGTTGTTATTGTTGTTGTTGGTGCTATTATTTTTTTATTATTACTATGATTATTATTATTATTATTACTGAATAATCATTATCCTTGTCTTCTTCTTTTTCTTCTTCTTCTTCTACGTCTTATCACATCTGCACCAGCACTAAGACCACAACCGCTACTCTAACCTCAGCCAAAACTATCGATACCAGCACAGGGACCACCACCACTACCATCAATATCACCATCATCCATACTACCCCTCCTGCAACCACAACGACCACAACAAGAACCACCTCTACCACCGTCACTACCATCAACAATACACTCCCTACCACAGCTATCATCACCACAAACACCAAAACCTCTTCCTCCCCACTAATATGTCTACCACCCCCATTTACTTTAAACCACTGCCTCCCAGCTAAACTTCCATGGGATATCCAAAGAAACAAGAAATTGAACACACACACACACACATACACACACACACACACACACACACACACACACACACACAAACACGCACACTGCCAGAGGCGCTGTTGTTTCGTGATCAATCCCTCTAAAACTAAAATGAAAAAGACAGATTTTACATCGCTGGTCATTAAACACTGGACACAGCAGTACAACTGTTGACCTCAGGAGCCAGAAAGTAAAATTAAACATTCATGTGAGTTTCGAAAGAGAAGAAAGAGTTAGATGAGGAGAAGGAAGGATAGAAGAGAGAGAGAGAGAGAGAGAGAGAGAAGAGGGAGAGAGAGAGAGAGAGAGAGAGAGAGAGAGAGAGAGAGAGAGAGAGAGAGAGAGAGAGAGAGAGAGAGAGAGAGAGAGAGAGAGAGAGAGAGAGAGAGAGAAGGCGAGCGAGCGATATTATTGGGAAAAGCAGATTGCAGAAAACTTCATAATCTCCGCCGAGATTATCTGGTGAGAAAGGCTATGTACTATTATCTGGATTAAGGACTTTCTACTAATATGTAGATGGCTAAGACAAGGATGTTAAAACAGGCTCCAATGCCACCACAAAGATGGCAGCAAAGCATTAGCTAAGAACTATAGACCAATAGCTCTAACGTAAAAATCTTTGCAAGAGTTCTAAGAATTAAGATTGCAAACCACTTGGATTCCCAACACTTGCACAATCCAGGGCAACATGGGTTCAGAGCAGGTAGCTCCTGCCTCTCGCAACTACTGAATCGCTATGATATGGTCTTAGATGCTCTGGAAAACAAACAAAATGCAGATGTAGTATACACAGATTTTGCAAAAGCCTTTGACAAGTGTGATCATGGTGTAATAGCACACAAAATGCGTGTGAAAGAGATAACTGGCAAAGTGGGCAGATGGATCTTCAACTTTCTAACCAATCGAACACAAAGAGTAGTGGTAAACAGAGTTAAATCGTAAGCTGCCATAGTGAAAAGGTCTGTTCCACAAGGCACAGTACTCGCCCCTATCCTGTTCCTCATCCTCATATCAGACATAGAGATGTAAACCATAGCACCGTATCATCCCTTGCAGACGATACTAGGATCTGCATGAGACTGTCATCCACTGAGGACACGGCAAATCTCCAAGAAGATATAAACTAAGTTTTCCAATGGGCAACGGAGAACAATATGTTCAATGAAAACATTTGAGAACTGGAAAGTTTATAAATCAAAAGTGGTGGTGGCATAAAAGAAAGAAAATGTTGCAGACTGCAAACTAGTGTTCACATCAGCAACAAGGAAAAGGCAAATATTTGAACATCAGTCGTTATTGAAAACTGGAGGAAATAATAGCTGCAACTGAGTATACTACAAACTCTAATCACACAATAGAGCGGAAAATTAATGTGAAGGACCTGGGAGTGGTAATGTCTGAGGATCTCACCTTCAAAGACCATAACAGTGCCACTATCACATATGCGCGGAAAATGATTGGATGGATAATAAGAACATTCAAGACAAGAGATGCTAAGCCAATAATGATCTTTTTTAAATCAATTGTTCTCTCTTGGCTGGAATTCTGCTGCACATTAACATCTCCATTGAAGGCAGGTGAAATCGCAGATCTAGAGAATGTACAAAGAACATTTACTGCACATATCAGTTCCATCAAACACCTTAACTACTGGGAACGTTTGGATTCACTTGACTTGTACTCACTGGAGCGCAGGCGAGAGAGATATATCATAATCTACACATGGAAGATCCTGGAGGGACTGGTTCCTAATCTGCACACAGAAATCACTCCCTACGAAAGCAAAAGACTTGGCAGGCGATGCAACATACGCCCAATGAAAAGTAGGGGCACCATTAGTACACTAAGAGAAAACATAATAAGTGTCCGGGGCCCAAGACTGTTTAACGGCCTCCCACCAGCCATAAGGGGAATTACCAATAGACACCTGGTTGTCTTCAAGGAGCTCGACAGATACCGAAAGTCAGTGCCGGATCAGCCAGGCTGTGGTTCGTACGTTGGACTAAGTGCGGCCAGCAGTAACAGCCTAGTTGATCAGGTCCTGATCCACCAGGAAACCTGGTCGTGGGCCGGACCGCGGGAGCGTTGATCCCCGGAATACACCTTCCAGGTAGGTAGACTCCAGGTAGACCCTCTAACCTATCTGAGAGAGTGAGAGATTGTCTTTCATTCCTCAAGAAGTGGTGTGTGGTCCTTATGAGTTTAGCGCATCCACTACTACTACTACTACTAATAATAATAATAATTTTAATATCAACCCTGGAGTAGTTAACATTATATTATTCGAGGAAGAAGTCAATGTATAATAAGTGACGAAGGTATGAAGAAGAAGGTGGCCATTAACTAAACAATTTGTTTGCATAATTATTTATCTACAGATGAAAGTGTTGTTTGACTGTCACTTCAGTGTGACCCATAATGTTCTTAACAATGGGTGGCTTTGCTACCCATATCTTATTTAGCATTTGATGCTGGTAAAGGGCTCTTGGCCACTTCCCCATGAATATAATATATAAGATATTTAATAGTTATAATGATAAAAGTAATGATTATATTTATATATCAGTCCAAAGATGAGAAATAACCATTTTTCTGATTGAGTCGTAAGCGTTTGGAATGGATTACTAGAAGTGACTGAGAGTATTACAGAAAATTGACAGCCTTAAGTGTCCAGTAGCGTATCCCCATGGCTTTATTATTCTGCCTACTGAAGGTGTTTTATATATATATATATATATATATATATATATATATATATATATATATATATATATATATATATATATATATATATATATATATATATATATATATATATACATATATATATATACGTTTGAATGTATGTATAAAGGCAACATTTAAACATATGACCGATAAATACTTTGTATTAAATTAGAGACGTAGTTTTTTGTGTAGCTTGTATGTCTAATGAAAACAATACATCATCTTTGGATTTCGAAGAAAAAGCACATTTGAAGAATAGGATCTTACTGTGAGAACTATTAGTTCAGTGTACATCTTTATCAGTTCACTGACTTGATGAAGCTCTACACATAGCGAAACGTCACAATGAGAGGCTGTTCATGAATGGATCTCAGCCAACAAAATATGTGATAAAAGACGCCTTCACCATGGAAACTTATTATTAATAAAACGGTTCACCCACTGGGAACTTAATAAATCTATACACAGAGAGAATAGCTGTCCCAATAGAGACTTCCTCTTCAACGTTGCTGTTGGCTGTTCGCTTCTGTATCCAGCAGCGTTGGACCGTAATGGACTGCTGTTGTTTGTTTGCCTTTATATAGCTGTGTCTACCTAGAGCTAAAATAACTGACAAGAGAGACAGGCAGTTCGTCAGTGGGGGCGTGAGTGAGATATTACTGGCACAACACGTAGAGACACATGACTGCCGGTCTGCCAACTGGGGTTGAGAGGTGACGGGGAGAGCGGAAAAAAAAGGTGTCAAGTTACCAGTGGGGATTGGATGACATGTTTGCCTCATAGATAAACATTATGAGCAGGAGGCAATCTTGGGTAAAATTCTTCAAAAATAAATAGGAAAAAAAGACTTAATAAGGAAAATGATTATATATATATATATATATATATATATATATATATATATATATATATATATATATATATACGTGATTAGGTAAACTGGTCAATTAGAAGAACTCATCTAAAATTAAGTCCTTTCTAAAATTTACTTATACGTTTTATAGATATATATTTTTAATTTATGTTAATGTATATATTATAATTTGTACCAAGAAAACTTTGAAAACCTACCTAACCTATATTACAACAAGCGCAATTTAATTTAGCCTAACCCAATAATATATTTTAGATACGTTAACATTAATTTAATAATTACACAAACACATGGAATATATTTTTTCGTTATGTTCAGAATGATTTTGGCGAAATTATTGCATACAAAATTTTCACTTGTCTTATATGCAAGGTAAACGTTGCTATTTAAGCCAAAATCGCAAAGTTTTACTAATCACGTTACATATATATATATATATATAATATATATATATATATATATATATATATATATATATATATATATATATATATATATATATATATAATATTTACTTATTATATATTAATAAATTTATTTAAGCAATATATTATATGGATATATATATATATATATATATATATATATATATATATATATATATATATATATAATATATATATATATATATATATATAAAATCAGCTTTCCTTATTCACTCTTTTTTCTTATTTAATTTTGAAGAAGGGAGGTACCACCTCTGGAACTGGACTAGAGACCCTCATCCTCGGAGAAAAGAATAAACTTACTTCCGAGAAAACTCAAGATTCTTCCTGAAGCTGTTTCATGTTTTCTTCTACCACCCCTTATATTCTATGTAAACTTTATTTAAAGACAAAATACATTAACAAAAATATAATAGGAAGTAGAAGAACATAAGTACATAACATCTCAGAGCCTACATCTCAAATGCTTCATCCAGTTTCCCGGCGGTGGGCAGCGTGCCCAGAATGCTGCAGGCATTTTCCTTATGGATCGCAAATAGGTAAAACTTGTGATTTTGGCTTAAATAGAAACGCTCTTATTGCCGGATAAGACAAGCGAAAATTTGAGTATGCATTAATTTCGCAAAAATCATTCTGAACCTAACGAAAAAAAAATATTTCATTGTGTTTGTTTGTTATTAAATTATTGTTAACTTATCTAAAACATATTTAGTTGGATTAAGCTAAATTAAATTGCGCTTGTTATAATAAGGTTAGGTAAGTTTTCTAAGGCTCTTTTGGTACAAAATTATTAATTTTTACATTAACATAAATGAAAAAAAAAATATCTTTGAACGTATAAGAGAAAATTTTAGAAAGGACTTAATTTTAAACAAGTTCTTGCTAATTGACCAGTTTTACCTATTCGGCACGATATATATATATATATATATATATATATATATATATATATATATATATATATATATATATGTATGTATTTTCGAATGGGACTTTTATAGTAAATGATTGCCTGATTTTTTTTTCTTCGTCCAGTTTTTTATTTTATTTCGCTGGTAACTCGCCTTATCCTGCCCTTTCAGATACACAAATAACCCGCACCCGGGGTAATGAAACTTAAGACGACGTGTGTCTAGTTAATGGTCCAAGTCTGATCGAAACGTCGTAAGTTTCTTTCTCCTACGTGTGGGTTATTTGTGTATTGTTCCAGTCACGGTATTGTGCCTTGTTATACTTTAGGTGCCTTGAAGCTGGTGAAGGGTTCGTGCTCCGAGGAATCGGAGTTACAATCCCTCTGAACAAACCGATGTATGGCCACTACACGTTTAGTGCTTCCTTTGGAATGCAGTTATAATTCTGGTAACATGGAGTAATGTTTCGACCAGTGATGAGGAAGCTTGAAGAAAGGCTCTCGTTACCTTGTTTACTCCTGTGTGTTTGTGTGTGTGTGTGTGTGTGTGTGTGTGTGTGTTGTGTGTGTGTGTGTGAGTGTGTGTGTGTGTGTGTGTGCGTGTGTGTGTGTGTGTTTGTGTGTGTGTATGTGTGTGTGTGTGTGTGTGTGTTTGTGTGTGTGTGTGTGTGAGTGTGTGTGTGTGTGTGTGCGTGTGTGTGTGTGTGTTTGTGTGTGTGTGTGTGTGTGAGTGTGTGTGTGAGAGTGTGTGTGTGTGTGTGTGTATGTGTGTGTGTGTGTGTGTGTGTATGTGTGTGTGTGTGAGTGTATGTATGTGAGTGTGTGTGTGTGTGTGTATGTGTGTGTGTACTCACCTAGTACTCACCTAGTTGTGGTTGCAGGGGTCGAGTCATAGCTCCTGGCCCCGCCTCTTTACTGGCCGCTACTGGGTCACTCTCCCTGCGCCATGAGCTTTATCATACCTCTTCTTAAAGCTATATATGGAGCCTGCCTCCACTACATCACTTCCTAAACTATTCCACTTCCCGACCACTCTGTGACTGAAGAAATACTTCCTAACATCTCTGTGATTCATCTGAGTCTTCAACTTCCAACTGTGTCCTCTTGTTGCTGTGTCCCATCTCTGGAACATTCTGTCTCTATCCACTTTGTCAATTCCTCTCAGTATCTTATATGTTGTTATCATGTCCCCCCTATCTCTCCTGTCCTCCAGTGTCGTCAGGTCGATTTCCCTTAACCTCTCCTCGTAGGACATACCCCTTAGCTCCGGGACTAGTCTTGTTGCAAACCTTTGCACTTTCTCGAGCTTCTTCACGTGCTTGGCTAGGTGTGGGTTCCAAACTGGTGCTGCGTACTCCAGTATGGGCCTAACGTACACAGTGTACAGGGTCCTGAACAATTCTTTATTAAGATGTCGGAATGCTGTTCTTAGGTTTGCTAGGCGCCCATATGCTGCAGCAGTTATTTGGTTGATGTGCGCCTCAGGAGATGTGCCTGGTGTTATACTCACCCCAAGGTCTTTTTTCTTGATTGAGGTTTGCAGTCTCTGGCCCCCTAGGCTGTACTCCATCTGCGGTCTTCTTTGCCCTTCCCCAATCTTCATGACTTTGTGTGTGTGTGCGTGTCCGCTGAGGTGTTAATAAGTGTTGTGCGCCAGCTCTTTAGTCCAATTCCCATCTTATTTTTTCCTAAAACAAAATATTTTTGTTGTGTTTCAATTTAAACCCATGAAAGGTTCTAGCTTCTGCTACATCTGGTTCTAACACTGATTAAATACTTTCTAACATTAAGATAATCTAACACTGCATGAATACTTTGTAACATTAGGATAACCTAACACTGAATGAAAATTTTCTAACTTTAAGATAACCTAACACAGCATGAATACTTCATAAAGTGAAGAGGAAGTTAGAATCAACTCGGTGTGTATTTATCAACATAGGAAGTGTTTAGTCGTCAACCTAGTAGTGTATAGTCATCAATTCGGATCAAATGGTTATTGTTCTACAAAGAAGACGCAAATGCAAGTATATGGAACCTTTACTGGCTACATTTAGCTCACACAGTCACCTTTTTCAAGTCACGTACAGATATGACTGGATA
>WNWK01000032.1:125000-185000 GCA_009830355.1 Cherax destructor
AAAACCATACCACCGGTGGGATTCGAACCCGCGGTATGGTTTGTTTGCAATCGTGTCATTACGATTTCGTGAGTCAATGGACCTTGAATATTAAAAAGTCACGAAATGTGTTTTTTCATATTTTTACTAATTCTCAACTTTTTCTTTCTAGTAAAAATGTGTTAAAAATGAGGGCCAAATCCAGGAATTTTATGGAATTAATGTTTTTCTTAAGTATTACGTACAATAACTGAGTATAAGGGATTTAGCGTAATTACTTGAGAATTAATGTTATTTCTGGTCGAACTCAATTATTGTTGCTTATAAGAGAAAGCTGGAGAAGGTTCAGACATTCATATTAAAGTTATGAACACACACTTAAGGAACTAAATCTCGCAACACAGGAGAGAAGATTCAGAGGGACATAGTCCCAACATACAAGATACCCAGAAGTATCGACAAGTGACCAAAAAAATAGTTTATAAAAATGTAAAATCACGAAGAGAAGATTTAAAGAAAAACTTCTCTTCTGGAATATTAGGATATATAAGAAAGAAGTTTACCACTAAAGTGATGAGTGAAGTGCTCGTGAGAAGGGAACTTGCGGATACGAAGTACATTCCTGAATTCTTATGTGCATACATCGATAATGAACTTTGATTTTCACATTATTATTATTATTATTGTTATTATTATTATTATTATTATTATTATTATTATTATTATTATTATTATTATTATTGTTATTATTATGTGGAAGCGCTAAACCCGTAGGATTATACAGCGTCTGTGGGGGGGAGGGGATGGAAGGTATTCAGGCTTAATTTAGGGAACTGGAGCACAGATACAATTCCCTAGATCAAGAGCCCCTCACCAGTGTGAAGGAACCTCCCTTGAGAGGTTTGATTTTCACAAATATTTGTTTAGCTTTAAGCTTAAATTCAACCTATGAGAGTCTCTTGCATTTTAGTGTTTATGGTATATACTAACATGATTTCCACTCACTTCCCAGACACGTGTGAGTGTTTATATTCCTTGATGGTGTAATATGAAGATCAGATGTTGAGTGTTGACACTCACTTGTCTTGTTCTACTAGTAGAGTCGTCTCTGTGTTTACATACCTTCTTGTTGTAATATGCATTTAAAACATGTCCTTTCTGCTTATTTCGTACATAACCTTATCATTAGACCATTCTGTTAGCCAAGAAATTGAGGCTTCAATTATTTTTTTTTTTTTAGGTTTTGCCGCCGTAGCGGCTAGTTTGTATACCCCATATGCACCATCCTCCACCACCACACCATCGACCACCACATCATCCACCACCACACCATCCACCACCACCATCTCAACATCACCCACCACTATATCACCTACCACCACCACATCACCTACCACCACCACCACATCACCATTCGCACCCACCATCCACTACAACACCACGTACCACTAGCACCACCACCACGCACCACCACCACCACCACACCAACCTCACTAAAAGCGTAACTTCGTGGTCGGAAGGAAACATGCCCAACATTAACTTCCGAGGTCGCTCGCTCTAACAGGTTTTCCTCTGATCCTTCTTTAAAAGCTTTCCCGAGGTATTTGCGATTCCCAGCCTCATAAATGCACTCTCTGGGATCCACGAGGAACAGCTGATGGTTAGTGGGACCGGGATCGAGGCCCCGAGGGTAGAGGTTTATGATAGTGAAATGGAGGACAGGAAAAGTGGTGATGGAGGAGCAAGTCTGTGGTAGTGGAGATAGATGGGGGCGAGAGGAGGGAAGATATATGGTGTAGTAGTGAAGATAGATGGGGTGATAGGGGTTACATGGGTTGTGATGATGTGGGTAGATTAAAGCAACATCTAACTAACGTTAATTTAATCCAATTGCATAGTGTATGACTGGGTAAAAATGCGTCATTCTATACCGTGTGATAAACGAAGAATTATATTTATAAATCACTAGTAGAGAGGACATGAGGGATGAAGAAGAAAATATATATATTTATTTTAAAAGTAATTGCTGATTTTCTTTTATACCTATATTATGGTCAATTATAACTGATTCAAATCTTTTTATAGGAGTGAAAAATATTCATTTATAGGTTACTTAGCACTTGATTACAATAGTGTAGCAGAAAGCTGACCTATAGTGATTTTTTTATAATAATTTCCTAAATAATGTGACTGGAGAATAGAAAGAGATAAAACTAGCAGAATACATCATCATCTGTATAACCAGAAAACATTTTTTTTCCACGTTCAAATTGTGGGAGCTGTCAGAATAAATTTTAAACTCTTTCTGTAAAAAAAAAACAGACTCGTGAATTCATGAAAACCTTATCAGTTCATAAACTCATATTAACACAACTGTGACACTGAAAGTGTAGATTCAAAGAGATTTTTACCCATGTGCTGTCACAGTTTTGCTCATGATCGACATTAAGATCGCCATCAAACTTAGAACCCATGCCGAGTGGGGTTAGAACCCATGGACGAGTGAGGTTAGAACCCATGGCGAGTGAGTCGTAAGATTCCAGGTCAGTGCGTAAACCACTGGGCCATCTGGCTACTTGCCATGGGTTCTAACCTCATCCGTACCGTGATTTATTAACAGCATACTTGTCTAACTTTAAAATTCAGGAAACTGAGTGGTAGTATTTTTCAAATAGCTGGCAGTTTTTCCTTATTAAATGCTACTCCTCATTTTTGGCTCAGAAAGTTACTGAGAAAGGGAAGAGTATTAACAAATACATAAGTTACGTTAATGAAGAAAACACCACCAATCCTGTATTGCTAAGGAAAAGCAGAACTGCTGTTAGTGTTTTACAGACACGATTAAATTGTAAAAACCTGACTTCCTCTCCTTGCAGTTTTACATTTTTTTTCAAAAAGGCTTCAATATATTTATTAGGCGGCCAAGTTGAAGATTTCTTCCTAGATGTTTGTGGTGTTGGCTACTATTGTTTACCTCCCTCACTCCGTCCCTCTGGGGGAGTTTACGCTCCCTGCCTCCCTCCCTCCCTCCCTCCCTCTTACGGAAAAGCACACTTAACCTTTGCATTGTTTTGAGGTAAAACTTTTGAAAATGTCCCAGTAACATATAAAAAGTCAAAGTGAACTACAGACTACTCTTTATTTTATGTTTACCACCTCGATGAAGTTTATTAGGTACCACTTGCTGTATTTTCTGGCATATAAGGCGCACCTTTTTTTCTCCAAAAAGTCTTAGAAAAAATCACCCTGCTCCTTATATGCTCAAGGTCAAAGTCAAGGGTAATCTTTGGGTTATGTTTTAGCAGTTGTTTACTAACGTTACGTCACAACTGCTTGGAAAAATCATATTATTTGACTTTTACTCTTATATGCAAGAAAATATGGTAATAGTTCACCTGGGAAGTATTTTTGTTGATTTCCAGAGTTAACGTTGATGCAGTTCACAATAATGAATTATATATTCTGATCAGGAGAATCTAAAGAGGTGCATTTACCACCAAAACATCCACCTATCCATTCAATATCCTTTAAGTTATCCACAAATACAGGTTTTTTTCAGAAATATTAGGAAAGCCATAAAGCCCCATGAAGACTAGTTAATGTGCAGCCAACAAGTAATAAAGCAGGAAGACAGCCACCCAATCAACCGGTCAACCAGCCAGAGAAATAGCCGGTTAGCTAGATAGCCAGTCTGCTAGCCTGTTAGGAAACCAGGTAGCTAGACAATAGGTCAATCAGCTAATTAGTCAGATAGACAGACATCCAGCCAACCAAAAAATCAGCCAGAAAGCCTGTCAGCCAGCTAGCCCGTCAGCTAATTTAGTGAGCTAGCCAGCCAGTCAGTCAGTTTGTCAAGAACTCACCCCTGGTAGCCAGCCAGGAAACCAGTCAGTCGGGAAGTCAGACAAGCAGCCATCTAGTCAGTCATTCAGCCAACCAGAAAACCAGCCAGATATCCAGCCAACAAGGCAGCCACATAGCCAGTCAGTCAGCCAGCCAGAAAGCCAGCTAGCCAGTCACCCAGCCATCCATCCAGCCAGCCAGCCAGTCAGCCATCCAGCCAGCCAGCTAGTCAGCCAACCAGCTATCCATCCATCCATCCAGCCAGCCAGCCAGCCAGCCAGCCAGCCATCCACCCAGCCAGCCAGTCAGCCAACCAGCCATCCATCCACCCAGCCAGCCAGTCAGCCAACCAGCCATCCATCCAGCCAGTCAGCCAGCCAGCCAGACAGCACTCGGAGGGGCTCTGAACATTTCCCCGGCCACAGACACTCATACACCTTCCTCATCCCCGCTGCCGCTTTTGTCTGAAAAAAAAAAATCGAAGAGCAGATTGTCTCGGAGCGATTGCTTTCCGTCCCACTAAATTGCTTCTTTTATTTCACTTTGTTTATTAAACCTGCATGGCCTCCAATGATTTTTTTTTCTAAACTTCTAAATATGGTTACCTGTAGGCTATACCTGCTGTCTATTTCAGGACGGTCGGATAGACTCCATACCTGGCCTCTTGGTTCGTATCCTCATTACTCACACTGATGGTGCTAGCAGCACTCAGTTCAGTGTATGCATCACAGCCCGGCTGATCAGCAGCTTGCTTGAGGAACTCAAGATGCTCCCTTATGTTGACTGCTAGGGATCAAATTCCTATTAAAACTTTATTTGGATTAATCTTATAAAAATCTAACAAAGTATTGGCAAGTCAATACGTTTTATAAACTTCATTGAAGCTTCAAAATAGAGCTTCAAAACCTGAGCTTCTGAACTTTATTTACACATTTTGAACACTTATATAACATGTGAGAATTAATTTGAACTTTCAAAGCTTAAACTTAAGCAAAGGAAAATCTTTAAGAAAATAGACTCTCTCTGTTTGAACATTTAATCAGATAACCTCGAGTTTATGTGAAAAAATATATATAATTGAAACCCATGAAGAGAATAATGGCAATCCCAAAACACGTCTTATCCAAATGAACAGAGGAGACTGAAGTAACACTTCAATAGTTCATAAGAACAACAGTGTTGGTGAGGGGTCTCTTGCCACCCATTCCCTAGGAGTTGTATGACCCTTACAGGATTTCCTAAGAGCTGTGTTGCTGTTACAGGATTTGCGCTTCCTCGCGAATATAATAACAGTAATCTTGAAGAGCACATTCAGCAGCTTGCCGGATTGGAAATATAAACACTTAAGCAGTATAATGTGATCCTTTATTAACAACGTCTCGTCCACGCAGTGGACGAAACGTTGTCAAAGAAGGATCACATTATATTGTTTAAGTGTTTATATTTCCATTATTTCGGTATTTTATACTATTTATTTCCAGCCTAACGCATTACTATTAAATTCTTTAAAATATTTCAAAATTAAGCTATTAAGAACTACTCAAAAAGTTCTGATAAAAAGCCTCTCGAAACGCTGCCATACTTTTTAAAGGAATAACAGAAAGAGCATTTCAGAACAGTCCAGTAGTTTCCACACGAATATCACAAAGAGCCTCTCAGAACTTTCCCATTGTTTTCAAATGAGCAAAAAAAAAGTTCCTGTAGGAACACACAAGAGCAGCGAAAAAGAACTTCAGTAGTTTGCAAAAAGAGCAAAGGCGCCTCCCAAAACACTCGAGAACGTCAAAAAAGAACTCCCAAAGTTTGTGAAAAACCAAAAGTGTCTGTCAGAACACTCAAGAACAACGAAAATATCCTCCATAGTTAAAAAAAATACCAAAAGTGTCTCTCAGAACACTTAAAAACAACGAAAAACTTCCATAGTTTATAAAAGAGCAAAATTGTTTCTCGGAACACTTAAAAAGAACGAAAAAACTGCCATAGTTTACAAAAGAGCAAAGGTGTCTCTCAGAATACTACCGTAGACTCCAAAAAAAAAGCAAGAACAAAATCTAAAGGCTTGAGCTGAAGCTTCAGAAAGCTGAGTATAATAAAGGAGAGCCACGGGAAGATGTAGAGTGTACACGATCAATACCTCACCAGCCTCCACACATCGGAAGGGAAAACCAAAATCGTGATTCTTGCCTCTGGACTGTAAACCTATAATTGTGCTCTTGCCTATGTGATATATTTCTCAATTTTGTATGACCCCCTAAGGGTTTAGTGCATCCCCGTAAAAGTAGGAATATTTCTCTAAACTTACGATGTCTTGAGAATTCAACTTCACAATTTTGAGACTTGTCCTCCTCATATTGTACTCTTAATTAACATATGTATTCCATACACATATCCATATAAACATTTATTTACATATCCATATAAATATTAATTTATAAATATGTATTCTATTACTTAACTTCTCAGATCTGTTCACTAAATATCATAAGCTTTCGCTTTTGAACATAAAAACTTAACAAAACTGAACAGTTTTTTTTGTCGATAAAGAAGTTTAATAATAATAATTATTCTAATACTAACAGTTTTTACTGTAACTGATAATTCCCACTGTTAGTTCTCTAGTTAGATGTGCTAAGATTAGGAGCCGGTGGTCATTGCCAATAGGAATACCTCAGTCGGTCTCACAGCGACCGAAATACATCAAGTTATTAATATCATGTCAGAAAATGAGAACTGAAATATTATTGGACTTCAGTACTTATATGAATTCAACGCACCACCCATCAAATCACTTTCAAACATGTCAATAAAAGTTGCTGATGTCACTACTCATGTTCACATAAAAAAAATACAATAACACCTAACTGGATCTTTATCAAATATCGTCTTAGAGATAATGTTTAGAAGCTAAACATCATGGGATCAACATCTTGTCAATTTCTAAAAGAGATTTACAGGAGAATCAAAAGATATACGTATAAAGAGGAGAATAAAAGATAAAATCTCCGTCCGTAATTTGAGGTATCTTACTCAGAATGATCAAGAGAAGGAATAACTCTTCAGCATTTTCTCCAAGAAACTATTAACAATGAAAGCTTAACAATAAGTCCTCAAAATACATCATTCAAACACGTATATACAACTAGACATAATCATGTTATCAAGATGGGACAGATACAAACATACTATTAAATACTTCTTATGATGTAAAGCATTGTCACAAAACTTATTAGGAAAATTTATAGTGGAGTTAAATTATTATCAAATCACGAATGTAAAAATCTGCCTCTGACAGAAATTTGGATTTTTTTTCAACTCATCCTATCTTAAAAAAAAAGCAGCATGTTTCCCTTTTCTTCACGCATTCACAAGAGGAGAAAGCATGCTTTTGTTGCAGGAAGGGGCAAGGAAATGACCTGGAACGTTTGGGTAGTATATTCAACAGTGAATGAGACGTTCACTGCAGAAAGACTTCATTTTGTCCAGTAAACTTTCTGCACCGCCACATCCTCTGTTGTTCCTTCTTTACGAACTTGTGGAGTATATGTTACTGAGGCTTATCACATTAACTTCTCTAAAGTATTCCTTCAAGGACCATGATGCAGGTAAAGGGTTTTTGATCCAAAAAATTTAAATTACTCTCCTGCTCCTGGAATCAACTCTCATTATTTCCCTTTTCCCAAGCGTTATAAATCTTCTTAAGTATCTGGTGAGAAATATATTATACCCACCGCCCAGCAGGTACAGAGGGCTACACAACATGCTGGGTATACACGGCCGCAATCATTACAATCTAAGAAAAGTATCCCCAGTCAGATAGGGCTGGGAGAATACTGAAATTTATTTGCCACCGAAACAAATAACCTTACTGTAGGCCAGTCATGTATCCCATGAGCTTATATAGGAAACATAGCGGGAGTGTGTAAATATTACCATTATAACCAGGCTTGCACTGCTCTTGTTATCAGTAATGGGAACTGGCAGCCAGAACACTGAAGGAAGTACTTCTGCGTTATATTTGGTGTGGGAAAAAATGGTTCGTGGTCCAAAGAATTTAAGCTGTCCTACCTTCCCTTGATGGAATTCGATTGTATCTCATTTTCTTGGCCCTGTTTAACCCTCAAAAGTTTAGAACCCTCTCATGAATGTAACATTATTAATCCCCATGATGTATTATGCAACATCTCTTTTGCATTTCTGGTACTTTAGAGTGACTCTTCACGTACCTCAAAGTATTTCTAGTACGTTTTTAGTGACCCCGAGAGTTGTATCTATATAGTAATTTCGTAATTGCCATCAGACATGTCTCTGAGTTTATATACTGATGAACAAAAACAAGTTCATAAATCCTCAAAACAATTACTATAAAATATTATATACGACATTTTTAGGGCAAAATCCATATAAACAAAAGTTTTATAGTAAATACACTAACTGGCGTGAGATATTTCACTAAAATAATTCGGTCGTTACACTGTGGATTTTCATGACACATAAAATTTTTATTCGTATACGATCAATATTTTGGACGGTTCCTCGCTTTCCCCAGCCATAAATTAATTTAGAAACAACGGCCTCCAAGGTACGTGTCAGAATCTTGCTGAAGGGCTCTTCATCGATTGACTCCCATTCCCAAGGCGCTGAATGATTCCCACACAACGAACATGCAGACTCAGCCGCTCGATTTGCTATTCACAACCTTCCAACCGCCCACAGGAGGAGTCCCTTTCTCAGACTATTTTCCACTACTGCCTCAGAGGCTCTGAAACCGCTACCAACAGTGTTAGTTTAAGTTAGAGGACATCAAACTGTTTTCCTTCAAATTGCTCATGGGCTCCTGGCGCTTTTCTTATCACAGTTAGGCGTGGGAAACTGTTCATACATTTACAAATCGGTCACATACGACTCACACACGGACACTATAAGTAACGAAGACTCACACGCGGACACTATAAGGAACGAAGACTCACACACGGACACTATAAAGAACGAAGACTCACACACGGACACTATAAGGAACGAAGACTCACACACGGACACTATAAGGAACGAAGACTCACACACGGACACTGTAAGTAACGAAGACTCACACACGGACACTGTAAGTAACGAAGACTCACACACGGACAGTTATCATATAGTACTGGAATATCCTGTGAGAGAGAATACAGAATTCAAGCCCTTAAATGCTCACTTTTTCCTCTTCGCCCCGAATCCCACATATGGGACTAACTCATCATTTGACTTTATAACAGACACTAACTTATTGTACCAGATATGATATTAATTTTACACTTTCACTAATCCTTAACTCTGTCCTTTGCAACTCGTTCGTATTCTGCACCCACACGGGTTTTGTCCTTATTTTTTAAATAAAAATAATAATGCATTATTTCTAGTTATTATTTATTTCTACAGTTTCAGTTATTTCTACAGTTATTATTTAAACATCAGCAGCAGCAATACTAACAACAATAACAAACAGAAACATCAACGAAAAGAAACAGCCAACAAAAAAGTAACAAGAACAGGAACAATAACAACAACAAACAGCAACATCAACGAAAATAAGCAGCCAACAAAATAGCAAGAACAAACAAGAACAAGAACAACAATAACAATAATACCAACAAGGGAATCACCATCAAATTGTTTAAACTAGCACAAAAAAAGGAGAGTTTCATAAATGACAAGGAAGTCTGATATATGCACCAGTTCAAATATAACATATTAATTAAAATGGATGGACAAAAGTGTTGTGTTGCGAGGGTTTGAACAAGACCAGTCTCGCTGATCAAATATTAACGTATTCGCTTGATAAAATGGCCAGCTGGGCTGCCTATTAATTATTCATTTGTTTTATACACACAAAAGTACAAACACTCCCTCACGCGTGCGCGCGCACACACACACACGCACGCACACACACCCAGTAGCAGCCAATGAAGACTCGGGGCCCGGAGCTATGAATCGACCCCTGCAAACACAACTAGGTGAGTACACACACACACACACACACATACACGCCCCGATGGCATGGTGGCTAGCGCTCTTGCTTCACGCACGGAGGGTCCGGGTTCAATTCCCGGCGGGGCCGAAACATTTCGAAGTGTTTCGTTACACAAACACACACACACATACATACAACTGGCCTAGTGTCTAATCGACATGTGCCTAGGACAAAATGGTAACTAACTAACACACACACACACAGATGAGTCAGAGGGATGTTAGGAAGCAATTCTTCAGCCATAGAGTAGTTAGGAAGTGGAATAGTTTAGCGAACGATATAGTGGAGGCGGGAACCATACATAGTTTTAAGACAAGGTATGATAAAGCTCATGGAGCAGGGAGAGCAGAGACCCAGTAGCGGACAGTGCAGAGGCGGGGCCAGGAGCTGAGTCTCGACCCCTGCAACCACAATTAGGTGAGTACAATTAGGTGAGTACACACACACACATACACACACACACACACACACACGTAGATTGCATATTCTTGGACTGTAAGAAGGCGTTTGACACAGTCCCACACAAGAGATTAGTGCAGAAGCTGGAGGACCAGGCAGGGATAACAGGGAAGGCACTACAATGGATCAGGGAATACCTGTCAGGAAGACAGCAGCGAGTCATGGTCCGTGGCGAGGTGTCAGAGTGGGCGCCGGTGACGAGTGGGGTTCCACAGGGGTCAGTCCTAGGACCGGTGCTGTTTCTGGTGTTTGTGAACGACATGACGGAAGGAATAGACTCCGAAGTGTCCCTGTTTGCAGATGATGTGAAGTTGACGAGAAGAATTCAATCGGAAGAGGACCAGGCAGAACTACAAAGGGATCTGGACAGGCTGCAAGCCTGGTCCAGCAATTGGCTCCTGGAGTTCAACCCAACCAAGTGCAAAGTCATGAAGATTGGGGAAGGGCAAAGAAGACCGCAGACGGAGTACAGTCTAGGGGGCCAGAGATTACAAACCTCAATCAAGGAAAAAGATCTTGGGGTGAGTATAACACCAGGCACATCTCCTGAGGCACACATCAACCAAATAACTGCTGCAGCATACGGGCGCCTAGCAAACCTAAGAACAGCATTCCGACATCTTAATAAAGAATCGTTCAGGACCCTGTACACTGTGTACGTTAGGCCCATACTGGAGTATGCAGCACCAGTTTGGAACCCACATTTATCCAAGCACGTAAAGAAGCTAGAGAAAGTGCAAAGGTTTGCAACAAGACTAGTCCCGGAGCTAAGGGGTATGTCCTACGAGGAGAGGTTAAGGGAAATCGACCTGACGACACTGGAGGACAGGAGAGATAGGGGGGACATGATAACGACATATAAAATACTGAGAGGAATTGACAAGGTTGACAGAGACAGAATGTTCCAAAGATGGGACACAGCAACAAGGGGACACAGTTGGAAGTTGAAGACTCAGATGAATCACAGGGATGTTAGGAAGTATTTCTTCAGTCACAGAGTAGTCGGGAAGTGGAATAGCTTGGGAAGCGATGTAGTGGAGGCAGGTTCCATACACAGCTTTAAGAAGAGGTATGATAAAGCTCATGGCGCAGAGAGAGTGACCTAGTAGCGGCCAGTGAAGAGGCGGGGCCAGGAGCTATGTCTCGACCCCTGCAACCACAACTAGGTGAGTACAACTAGGTGAGTACACACGCGCGGATTCATGGAAGGCAAATCCTGTGGCACAAACCTTCTGGAGTTCTATGACAAAGTAACAGAAGTAAGACACGAGAGAGAGGGGTGGGTTGATTGCATTTTCTTGGACACAGAAGGCCTTCGACACAGTTCCTCACAAGAGATTAGTGCAGAAGCTGGAGGATCAGGCGTGTATAACAGGAAGGGCACTGCAATGGATCAGAGAATACCTGGCAGGGAGGCACCAACGGGTCATGGTACGTGATGAGGTATCACAGTGGGCTCCTGTGACGAGCGGGGTCCCACAGGGGTCAGTCCTAGGACCAGTGCTATTCTTGGTATATGTGAATGACATGACGGAAGGAATAGACTCAGAAGTGTCCCTGTTCGCAGATGATGTGAAGTTAATGAGGAGAATTAAATCAGATAAGGATCAGGCAGGACTTCAAAGAGACCTGGACAGGCTGGACACCTGGTCCAGGACTGGCTTCTCGAAATAAACCCCGTCAAATGCAAAGTCATGAAGAACGGGGAAGGGCAAAAAAGACCGCAGACAGAGTATAGGCTAGGTGACCAAAGACCGCAAACCTCGCTCAAGGAGAAAGATCTTGGGGTGAGTATAACACCGAGCACATCTCCGGAAGCACACATCAACCAGATAACTGCTGCAACATATGGACCACTGGCAAACCTGAGAATAGCATTCCGATACCTTAGTAAGGAATCGTTCAAAACACTGTACACCGTGTGCGTCAGGCCCATACTAGAGTATGCAGCACCAGTTTGGAACCCACACCTGGTCAAGCACATCAATAAATTAGAGAAAGTGCAAAGGTTTGCGACAAGGTTAGTTCCAGAACTAAGGGGCATGTTCTACGAAGAACAGGAGGGTTAGGAGAGACATGATAACGACATTCAAAATACTGCGTGGAATAGTCAAGGTGGATAGAGACAGGATGTTCCAGAGGGGACACAGAAACCATACATAGCTTTAAGACGAGGTATGATAAAGGTCATGGAACAGGGAGAGAGAGAGGACCCAGTAGCGATCAGTGAAGAGGCGGAGCCAGGAGCTGAGTCTCGACCCCTGCAACCACAATTAGGTGAGTACAATTATGTGAGTACACTCAACACACACACACACACACACACACACACACACACTATATATATATATATACATCTATATATATGTATATATATATAATATATATAATATATATATATATATATATATATATATATAAATATATATATATATATATATATATATATATATATATATGAGAAGAGAGAGAGAGAGAGAGAGAGAGAGAGAGAGAGAGAGAGAGAGAGAGAGAGAGAGAGAGATGTAGGTTATTGTTGTTATTCAGTTGCGTTATTCAACAGTTGTCTCATTTCATGTCTGATACATACAGCGACTCAGAGGCTAAAAGGTCAAACATGAAGATCAAATATTGCGAGAAGGAGAGGATGTCTCTCAGTGTATATGGGCTGAAAGTTTATTTTAATCCCGGTTTCAGTGATTAAAGTATTTAGACTGGTGGTGAACAGGTTACGCGTATCCTTAATGACCCGTTGAGTTATCGACAGGTTTTAAACCCAATTAACTAGCCAACCCATGTCAAGCGTGGAAGAGGCAGAAGTCAGTTATTTGATGTCAGTTTTAGTTAATGTTGGAAATGGTATAGTAAACTGATGCCCAGTCATAAGGGACTTACCCAGATGCTCACTGATTCTGTGGGTACGTGAACGCACAGTACTACCCACTTGTCAAGAAAAACAACAAAAAGACACAATACAGTGACTGGAACAATACACAAATAACCCGAACATAGAAGAGAGGAGCTTACCACGACGTTTCGGTCCGACTTGATCGGACCGATGTGCAGGTTAATTGTGCGCGTCTCAAGCAACGTAGCTCAAACAGGTGAATAAAATAAAACACTGGATATGATAGCAAGTGGTAAGCGTTCAGAGTTACCTGGTATGAATTCAAAGAAAATTAATTTTTTAAAGATTTTTTATAAAGTTTATTTGAGGAAAGGAATTTCGCAAAATGTAATTAAGTTTCTTCCTATTAGCAAGGCCTTAAGTAAGACAATAATAAGTATTTAATGGCCGTTGGTACTGCTGTATTTCGTACTTAAAGTTGAACTTTTCTGAGAGAGAATCTCGCTATGTTCGATTTTAAATGAAACTAGTAAATGTATTTTTAACTGAATAATCATGTAAGTAGATCATTTCGAGGTTAATCAGATTAAAATTAAGCAAATTTAATAAGCACGGTTAATTAATTTTAATGCTGTTGATTTTATAAATTTGAAATTATTCAAACTTAAGTCAATAGAAGTGTTTTGTGATGTACTTTTGTAGTAATCTTAGTGACTTTAGTGATCAGCAAAGCCTCCAAGAATGGTGAACGCCCCTGCGGCCCGATCCATGACCAGGCCTCACGGTAGATCAGGGACTGATTAATAAGGTGGTTTTAAAGGCAGTTTTGAAGATGTCCGGCTGAGACAGTGGTTCTGGTGATGTCCGGCAGAGAGTTCCAGATTTTGGACTCTTTTATATACGTTGGATTGCCACACGCAATCCAACGTACGAACTACCTTCCGTCTGGTTAGGTACTTTAGGTGTCTGTCCAATATCATCTTCAATACAGTTAGGGGTCTGTTTGCAATTTCCCTGATGTGTGATGTGTGACCGCGGGTTCGAACCCCACCCGTGGTATGTGACTTGTGTTTCTCTCAGTGTACTCACTGAGCTCACCCCTGTTTTTAATTGGGGGGGATGTTGCACAGTCTGCCGAGTCTTTTGCTTTTATAGGGAGCGATTTTTGTGTGCAGATTTGGGACCAGTCCCTCTAGGATTTTTCAGGTGTAAATTATGATGTACCTTTCTCAGTGTAGTGAAGAATCCTTTCACTTTCCCGGTGAACTTAATATTCGTCTGATTAGTATTTCAGTAATCAAGGAATTCATTTACTTGTGAGCTTTTGTTAAACAGGATAAACACGTCATATACTTCACCTTCTACACAATATCGGTTTAAACTAAGCAGGGCAATTATTATGCAATAATTTTTCATTTCAACAGAGAAAAGCATTTGCAAATGTGTGTCCAAGTGGTGACACCTCCATAGCACCACCATTACTTTAATTGCCCCGCAGTGTATTACACTAAATGTACGCACATAATGGAAAGTAGAAAGAAGATGTTTTTAACATAAGTGTTATGTTTCATCGTCAGTTCTCAATTACGTCGTCTGAAACTATTATAAAAGTTTCAAGAAGAGGAACATTTGTAAACAACGATTACACATCAAAACTTGCCATTACTCCCGCTCTACTTACTCCCGCTCTACTGCAACTGAAACCTTACATTTCCTAAACTCTATTGAATTATTTATCACATTTTCTTTCTTGGTAAGTGGAGCTATTATTGGAAGAAAATACTTCGCAATATTGTAATCAAGTACCATTAGATGAAATAAGAGGTCTTAATGGATTATTAGATTTGTGAATTTTAGGTAATCTATATTTTTTGCCCGGCTGGTACTACTTGCATTGAGATTTTCAGCGATATTTTGAAAATCTATGGAAATCTTTATATAATAGGTTCCAGACCAGAAAAGTTATGTGAAAAAAATCTTTTGATTTGCTAAATATAATAGTTTTTGTCAACATACTCTTGTTATGGCCAGTTTTAATTTTGTTTCTATACTTTCAACATTCCCTTAAAAGGGATATTACTGTAGAAATGTTTAAAAATTAATCTGGTAAGTGATTAACCATTTTTTTCAGTCTCAATAACAGTTTTTATGCATTTATATCACTGTAAGACGATCTACTTGAATGACCGTACGAGGAAATTTACACCATTGCTTTTAGATTCCCGACAAGTATGATACTAGGACACTATAGAAAAAGCTTTATTTTAAAGACAAAGTTTTGCCCACACAGGAGCCCTATCAAGTTAATACATGGTACAGGCTCAGTGACAATATATACAAAAAAGTGAACTGAAGGTGTTTAGGTATTTAGGTAATGGATTTCGGAGTGTTGACGTTCTCTGGTTGATAAGTCACATACGCAGATTATTGGATAATTTTTCAAGAGGAGTTTAGCTAGAGATTTTGTGGTGCTAGCTGCCCTTGGTTCTGTTCGATGGTATTGGAAGTCTGTATGTGTGTGCAGCCTCTGAACACCGTCTTATCGTACGTTCCTCTTTGATAATTATTTCGACATTTGACTGATCCATTAGCTGTGCCTGTTTGTCCCCTATGAATGATGCACTCTTCCTTCCCCTTCATTCAATCACACCCTAGTGTTCCCCTATTTACCTGGAGCTGCATAACCCATTCGAGTTTAGCATTTCCTTTTAATAATAATAATAATAAAATTAATAATAATAATAATAATAATAATAATAATAATAATAATAATAATAATAATAATAATAATAATAATAATAATAATTTTAATAATTTCAGCTTCATCTGTTAAAAAAAATGAAGAATGTGCATTAATACGTATGCAGGACTCATGTTTCAGAAAGCCTGGTGAAATATAACTCTTCAAGAACGCCGCGGCTCATATCACCTCGTATGAATGCGAGATGTTTATGGAAAATCTTGTGAAATATACCCGTCTGAATCTTCGGCGTGATTTACGTTTTTTTTTTCCAGAGGATAAAATTTTTCGAGACTGAGTCAGCATCAGACGCTGAAATGAATAAATGGAAATGTGAAATATTTTGTGGGTCTGTAAAGTTCTCAACAAAACTGTAAAAAGACATATTTTCCTCTTATTAAAAAATAAAAGAGTAAAGGGGGAATAAAAATATTAAAATAACTTCAATGATAAATCCGAATATTTTTTTATTAGGGCTATTGTATATACTTCTGAAGGTATTGGTCCTAAAGATTTGCGCCTGAGACAGACCCCAATATATTAAATATTAGAATGAAAATTATATATTTTTTATTGCTAAACAACATACTGCACTTTTCACAAATAACTTGCTATATGGAGAGGAAACTTTTTGATGACGTATATTATAATAATAATAATTTTAATAATTCTAATATTATTAATAACAGGGAGAACTGTGGTATTTTCTCTATTAATATTAAAAATAGGAACACCTGGTCGCTTAATTTAGAAAGCAAGAGCTTCTCTTTAGAGATGTTCCAGCGAAATGCAACCGTCTAAAAATATACGTCCATTCAGTGGACTAAGATAGCAAAATACACGTCCATTCAGTGGACTAAGATAGCAAAATACACGTCCATTCAGTGGTTGCAGGGGTCTATTCACAGCTCCTCTGTATATGTGAGTGTGTGTGTACTCGCCAATTTATGGTTGTAGGGGTCGATACATAGCTCCTGGCCCCGCCTCTTCACTGATCGCTACTAGGTCCTCTCTCTCCCTGCTCCATGGGCTTTATCATACCTCGTCTTAAAACTGTGTATGGTTCTTGCCTCCACTACATCACTTGCTAGACTATTCCACTTCCCGACAACTCTATGGCTAAAGAAATACTTCCTAACATCTCTTTGACTGATCTGAGTCTTCACCTTCCTGTCTCTGTCCACCTTGTCAATTCCTCGCAGTATTTTGTATGTCGTTATCATGTCTTCCCAAACCCTCCTGTCCTCCAGTGTCGTCAGGCCGATTTTTCTTAACCTTTCTTCGTAGGACATTCCCCTTAGCTCTGGAACAAGTCTTGTTGCAAACCTTTGCACCTTCTCTAATTTCTTGACTTGCTTGACCAGGTGTGGGTTCCAAACTTGTGCTGCATACTCCAGTATGGGCCTGACGTACATGGTGTACAGAGTCTTGAACGATTCCTTACTGAGGTATCGGAACGCTATTCTCAGGTTTGCCAGGCGCCCATATGCTGCAGCAGTTATCTGGTTGATGTGCACCACAGGAGATGTTCTCGGTATTATACTCACCCCAAGATCCTTTTCCTTGAGTGAGGTTTGCAGTCTTTGGCCACCTAGCCTATACTCTGTCTGCGGTCTTCTTTGCCCTTCCCCGATCTTCATGACTTTGCATTTGGAGGGGTTAAGCTCGAGTAGCCAGTTACTGGACCTCGCATCCACCCTGTCCAGGTCTCTTTGTAGTCCTGCCTGATCCTCATCCGATTTAATTCTCCTCATTAACTTCACATCATCTGCAAACAGGGACACTTCTGTGTGTGTGTGTGTGTGTGTGTGTGTGTGTGCGTGTGTGTGTGTGTGTGTGAGAGAGAGAGAGGGAGATAGAATGGCAGGAGCAGAGGAAGTTAGTGTTGGCAGGTGATTTGTTTAATGAAGAATCTGATATTCCTCCTGGATCCTCTTCATTATAAGATTGCTATGAGAGCTATCCAGAGTGCTTTAATTTCACGCAGATCATATTAAACAGATAATGGCGCTAATTATACACTAGTTAACAAAGGTTTAGGTTCACATATAAAAACATGTGTTTCTAACTTATTTTGAGACGCTGAAGTAAAATCCGAACTTAGTTTTGCTCGCCCTAATTACTTTTCAACCGTATTATTGTCTACTGAGTGTTATTATAAGGAAGATGATTTATGGTTTTGTTTATGTTTTTGGAGCTATGAAATTGTTTATCACTGATGTATGTTTTCTCTCTTATTTCGAATAAGTGGCATTTTAAACTGATAAGTTATAAGCCTACAATGCATCGCGGTTGCTTAAGCGACAGAATGCTTTTTTTTTTTATATATGGCAACTTTACTCCGATGAAGCAGAGACGAACATCATGCAACTAGGCATAGTAGCCTGTTTTCACTGCTTTGGTGTAAAGGTACGAGACCAGGACAAGCTTCGGACACCTCATCGCTACTGTGCGACTCGTTCCAAAACCTTATGCAAGTTGTCTCCTGGAAGGGAGTCATTCATGTCTTTTGCAGTTTTAATGGTCTGGAGGGATTCAAAGGATCACATCACGGTTTGTTGTCTCACAAGAGTGTTGGGATTCTCATTAAAAAAAATCCAAAATAGCATATCCAGATCTTCCTTCAGCAATCAGACCGGTGGGACATTCAGAAGATTTCCCAGTTCCGGTACCACTAACCGGTAAAGATATATTTTCCTTGAATGATTAAGAAACTACTAACAAAATTTCCGAATTTGAACCAGACGGAGTCAACAACTAGGAACCATCTCTAGGGACACGACATCACCTTAACGATCTTGTGCGTGATCTTAATCCAAGGAACAGTCAGAGCTACTCGGTTCAAGATTGTACCAGAGGAATTTACCGCACCCAGTGACGTTAGTGATGACCACGGTGAACGATTTCAAAAGACATAACCATGATGGAGAAGACATATCAGGGAAACCTTATGATCAGGTTATATATATATATATATATATATATATATATATATATATATATATATATATATATATATATATATATATATATATATATATTTTTGCATGCAGTACATTTACTATCTATGTATAATGTAATACCTCTGATTGATAGTAATATATATCATGTGATTCTTCAAGCTTAAATAGGTAAATACTGATCACAAGATTTCATAAAACTTACATGATTGAGACTAAACAAGCTCAGATTTGTGATCAGCACATCAAAGTTAGTTTTAAATAACCAATTTGGTTTCTGAACTAGATAAAAACTTTAATTTTGTAAGCTAATGGAGCCATCAGGTGAAATTAGCCAAGGCCTATGATATTCTGTATTGTGTGTGTGTGTGTAGTAGTAGTAGTAGTAGTAGTAGTTGTTGTAGTAGTTACTAGTTGTCACAGGCATTCTTCGATAGTCACTTGGCCTAGTCGGCATTTTTTTGCTCTGTGTGTAGTAGTAGTGTGTGTGTGTGTGTCTGTGTGTAATTAACACCGACTAAGGTTAATAACAATGATCGTATAAGAGTAACAATTAACGTTCCATGGAACTAGAGGAAAATTTTCTAAAAATTTACGTGTGGCGTTGGTAAACACATTTATTGACACTCCACATCAGTTCAAAAACTCCGACATACGACTCACTCAAACATACTTCAAGCGTACATGATTTTTCCTTGATATCGAAAAACAAATCGGTATTTATTCCTCCTCGTAAGTTTCTTAGTGACCTTCCTTCCACTGCAGGAAATGCAAGTTGCCAAAAAGCAAGAAGACAAAAATCCATATTGCAGAAAGAGCTTTTAGTCAGAAAACGTTTCTCTCTTTGTAGAGCTTTGATAACGCCTTATACAACTCCATTAAATACTTGCTCTGCAATTTTGACAATAATATGCTCTAGTAAATCTTTAACTGGAAGTTAAGTTCAGCATTAGAACTATGTGGAAGGTCATTGCATATACGCAAGCCTTCCCTTGCGTATATGCAAGGGAAGGCTAATATATTTCCTTTCATATGTGCCTTGCTGCCAATAAAAGAATTTTGATCCAGCAACCGGAGCTACCCTTCCCTTCTTTGATCGCAACTATTTGCCTTCTATTCATCCAGATTTAGTTGTCGCTTATCTGTCGTTGCCTCTCTTGACAGATGGCTGCCAGCCTTTGACACGCGGACGATCTGTCAATAGTCGTTGCACTGTAGTGAACCCGGTTCATGCGAGGATCAGAGATGTAGGAAATCGGCAAGTAGAACGCTGGTACCTGATTTCGTTTGCCTGAAACGGTTCTGGGAGCTGAGGAAGATCCGTGGCTGTGCTAGAGATGGTACAGGTGTTACGAACATTTGAGATTCAGGAGAGTGAGCCAAGGAAGAAATTATCATTATTTTGATATTCAGAAACATGCGCGAAACTCGAATGAGCCATACATTATTGTTATTTATTAAAAATCATGCTCTAAACCGAAATTGGTCATACGGAAAAAAACTATAAAAAAAAGTCTCGTGTACCCAATCTGATCTAGGGTCACCTCTGCTACGACAGGTTGTGTTCATGTTCCCATGAACCAGAGGGCATACAGCGCCTGTCAATTGGGAAGCAATTATACTCAACCAAGGAACGGAAGGGTAGTTACAATTCTTTGGATCAAGAGCCCTTCACCAGCATCAAAAGCAAAAACAAATGAATAAAACCAATTTTTTTAATTTTATCAGGCACTGGGTGGAGTCAATTCCTCTTTAATTAAAATTACACGGAATATATATGTATTTGATCATTATCTAATTAAAATTTCCGGCACTCTTAATTACAGTCCATCATAATTTAGAAACAAACATTTCGGTAGAGTTGCTATTACTGTGACGTTGAAGAACTCAACCTGCCATTCTCGTATTCTGACTTCCTCTTTTCTGATTTTAAGATATTTTTTCCTGGACATTATGTATGGTTCTTATTGCACTTTTGTCCCTCTTGATCTTCATTTTCACTATACTGTTTTATTCTTCACGTTTTCTTACTGGCAAATTTATTATCTTTGCTCTTCTCTCTTATTGGAATAATATCTAAATGGATTCTTTGCATTTCTGGATTAGGAATTTCTTGTCTCGTTTTTTTTCTTCATACTGACCCATAGCATTTGTGAAATAGTTACTTATCTCACCGTATTTCCTTTTATGATATAATAATCCCTAGCTCTCGCACATAAAATACCAGGATATTTCAGTACGTCTCTTAATATTGGTTGTTCCAAGAGACTCACTCTGCTTCACCTTGGTTGAATATTATTCCAATCTTGATAACAATTCATCACTTCCCTTTGTTGGATCTTAAATGTCTTGGACAAAGAAATTCCGTTTATGTACTGAATATATCCTAATGCGGGATCAGTGCCTCCCAGTCTATTGTTCCTGTAAGATGCTAGTACTACCTACCCAATGATATCTATGGTAGCTGTGTTGCTGCCCACGATTCTCTGATACTTCTCTTAGTCTGGCAGGCTGGGAGAGCAGCGCGTCCGTCTCACAATTATAAAAAATGTTAATGGTTATAATTATAACCTTAATTTTTAAAGGGGTGGATCGGTAAGCCAGTTGAAGGCCTCGGTCGGTGACCAAAAGCTCCAGTGGTGGGTCATCACATGACTAAGATCCGCGTCAGGAAACAATTGTCCTATTGACGAATCTTACTTAACCTAACCTCACAATTAGCTGACGGAGGATCAAGCCTCCACCACTCCTTGCGCTGAATACCTCCACAAAGGTTTTGTGCTTCCCATTAAAATAATAATATTGTTACTTTCCGACTCCTGTCTGAGTCCTCTATTACTTGAGAGTTATAGATAACCTGTTACAGTCTTTGTTCTTCATGGTTCTCCTATTCACAAAATTTAACTTTCTATGGTCAAGTGCTTTCTGATTACTAACGAAATTCCACACACTCTGTAATATACATATGTTCTCATCACTTGGTTCTCCACGGGATATATTTCCTCCATTAGTGGACCCATCAGTATGGTTGTCACTATTGTTAAAATGTCTAGGTCACTTTAGCTTTATTTTCAAACATAATTTTCCACTAGTTGGAGATTACATCAGATTGTTGAGAATTTCTTAACTGCATAGTCACTAGAATTTGGGAGCTTTAGTGAGAGAGCGTTGTGAGAGTGAGAGCGTTGTGAGAGTGAGAGCGTTGTGAGAGTGAGAGCGTTGTGAGAGTGAGAGCGTTGTGAGAGTGAGAGCGTTGTGAGAGTGAGAGCATTGTGAGAGTGAGAGCGTTGTGAGAGTGAGAGCTTTGTGAGAGTGAGAGCTTTGTGAGAGTGAGAGCGTTGTGAGAGTGAGAGCGTTGTGAGAGTAGGAGGCGAAAATGATGAGGATGGATTTTGTCTGTAGTAGAGTGGGGATGAGGGTTAGTGTGGGACAGGCGAGGAAGAATCTAATGAATGGGGAAAGGATGAGTGGAGTTCGTGTTCACCATCTGAGTGCGTCCTTCTGACTCCCCTTCATTTTGTTTTATGTTTTTTGATCACGTTTATGTTACCACTTGATGAATTCTCTAGTTCTGTCACGGCAATAATCTCCCTGAAAAATATTTGCTGAAAATTGTGTGTGTGTGTGTGTGTGTGTGTGTGTGTGTGTGTGTGTGTGTGTGTATGTGTGTGTGTATGTATTCCTCTGTGTTTGTATGAGTGCGTTCGTGTGTGCACGTATTCACGGAGTGCATTGAAAAATGCACTTGCCTCAGAAGCCACAGGTATACATGTACTAGCCATTTCATCAACAGGACAGGTACCACCTTCATCAAATAGGTCAGTGTGAACCTACAGGTGTACAGTTCTAGCCGAGTCACCAATAGCACAGGTGTCACCTTCATCAAAGAGGTCACAGTCAACTCACTTTTCCTTCCCCTGACCGGTCTGCTCTCTGCCAGGGATTCGCATTACCTTTGAAACTCTACGCTTGCGTTTTTCCTCCTCCACGTGTTTTTCTTTTGCTTTTATTGGCATCGTGTTTGTTTTATGTGAGGAGGGAGCAAAGCCGGGAGACCTTCATGGAGAAGCTGCCAGTCGTCAAGCCACCTTTTTTTTTACGACTTAGGCAGGCAAAATATTCTGCTCCACTAATTTCGTTCTGAGACATATGGATTTATGCATTTATAATTGGGGAATTCACTGACATAAATGTATATGAAAGTTATATTTGCATATTGTCGTTTTCGCGATAAATCTCCCAAATATATATATATATATATATATATATATATATATATATATATATATATATATATATATATATATATATATATATATATATATATATATATATATATATATATATATATATATATATATATATATATATATGTCGTGTCGTATAGGTAAAACTTGCGATTTTAGCTTAAATAGCAACGCTCTTCTTGCCGTATAAGGCAAGCGAAAATTCCTGTATGCAATAATTTCGCAAAAATCATTCTGAACCTAACAAAAAAATATATTTCATAGTGTTTGTTTTTTATTAAATTATTGTAAACTTATCTAAAATATATTTAGTTGGATTAGGCTAAGTTAAATTGCGCTTGTTATAATAAAGTTAGGTAAGTTTTCTAAGATTCTTTTGGTACAAAATTATTAATTTTTACATTAAAATAACTGAAAAAAAAAATGTCTTTAAACGTATAAGAGAAAATTTTAGAAAGGACTTAATTTTAAATAAGTTCTTACTAATTGACCAATTTTACCTATTTGGCGCGACATATTCGGCACGACATATTGGATGACCTCCCGGCTTTGCCGAAATCTTAAACTATGGTTGCCATTTGAACCAAGAATCACCCACCATTAACGTAGAGAAAAGTGGCATAAAATTCCATCATGATAGTTAAAGAGACGCAAATTTAATAGAATGCGATCATTTAATAACGTTTCGCCCATGCAGTGGGGTTTATCGAGTCACGGGTCACCAGTGATTTGATAAAGCCCACTGTGGGGGCGAAACGTCGTCAATAAAGGATCATCACATTAAATTATACATGTGACTTTCACCAAATCACTGAGATGCGAGACACAGCCAACTTCTTCACCGTTATTGTTAATAAACGAAAATGGATATAATGACATGATGATAAGTAAGCCTTGATTTTAGACGACGTTTAGGCCACGAGATTTGACAAAACTTACCCCTGAACGAAATGTCGTTTAAAACAGTCTATCACTGTATTACCTGTGTTTATAACCACTCGTCGGCTTGTGAGGCCAGTCAGTAATACCCCAGTATTGTTATGGAGCGTTTAAAGTAGAGCTGTTGTTTGTGTATGTTCCGCCTGGGGTGATGAGTTGAACTCTATCACTCTCTAGAGTTCAGGAACCCGTGTAGCGCGTTTATGCCGAAAGGTTAAGTGAAGTTTTTCTTGTATTAAACGTTACACTGGTTTGCTTGAGAGCCACTGTATGGCTGAGCTGGGACTCGCGAGATACATATGGCTCGTCGGCTCGTTCATTGCGGCTCAGTGAGACAGCATTCAGAACAGGAAATGAGTCTTGGATATTGTCTCTCGACAAGCATTCGGATTGTGAGGTATTGATTAGTCGCGTCTGTTTTGTAGCGTAAGCTTTAGTGTAGCTGTAATTGCATAAAGTGGAAGTAACTATCAGTGACTGGACTTTATTTCAGGTAGACATTTACCTTTCCAACAAACAGAACCCAAAGAATAATAGTAAACAGAGTGAAATCGGTGGCAACTACAGTGGACCCCCGAGTTTCGTAAAAACTTCACTCCTAAAGTCTGCTCAAGTGCCATTACCGAACGAATTTACTCCCTTAAGGAAAAATTTCACGTAGGTTAGTCTATTTCAGACCCCCAAAAATACACTTCCACAAGAACTTACAAAATTATACTTACATAATTGCACGATTTCCGGGGTATTCGTTAACCGAGGGTTCACTGTATAGTGAAAATTTCTGTCCCTCAAGACACGGTAATCACACTACTTCTCTTCTTCATTCTCACATTTCTGACAAAGACGGGGACATAAATCATATCACTGTATCATCCTTTGCAGACGATACTAGAATTTGTATGAAAGTGAGATTCATGGTAGACACAGTGAGCCTCCAAGTCTTTCTGTGGGCTACTGACAACAATATGAGGTTCAGTGAGACAAATTTCAGTTATTACATCACGGAAGAATGGAGGAAATAAAAACAAGATCGTAACACAAGACAAACTCAAACCACTCAACAGAACGTAAGCTAAATTTGAGAGACCTGGGAGTGATAATGACTAATCTCACGTTCAAGAAGCACGACGTTATTATCGCAATTGCACTTGTATTTTGAACAAGTAATCTCTCATCTATTTTAGTAATTTACCTTTAATTTCACCTCCGTTTTGCTCCTTCTGGAGTTCTCTTTAATGCGGAACATTATAAACAGATTTTACGTATTTCGATCCAAGGCTTGCAATATGCCTAACAATTTCTTTTTCGTGTGATTTTTCGTTACTCCGTAGTAGTTCCTTAACGAACTTTACTTACTTGAAACTGAACATTTTCTTGATCTCGTGGCGGTTTTCTCCATCTTCTTCAATACGTCATCCCAGAGCTTTTTTGCAACACATCCTAGTGAGTCATTTTTGGACAGTCACTATTATCATCTTTCCATAATGTCATTAGCTTTTTCAACAGCTCTTGTATGTATCTCTTATTTATCTCCACTTCTGTATTAAGCTCTTTTTGCCAAAAACATTGTATATAACCGGTATTATTATTATTATTATAACCATAAACAAGGGCTAAACCCGTGTATATGTCAACAGTATATTACCCTATTTGTTTTTGTTCCTTTTCCTGTCATTTTTTTAATTTATTTTTCAAACTAATTTAATGTTATGTTTTTGTCACTACAGTTTTCTCTTAAACAATTTCTAGTTGTTATTCTTCTCTTTCGTGATGTGTTTGCACTGTTGATCAGATCTTCTACCTTATAAAAATTATATCTGTGTTTCTGCACTCTGCTTGCAACTGCATATCATTCACTAACTTTCATTTTGAATACTTTTAGCATCTGATTTTAAACAAAACATATTAATTTTGAAAATTTCATTAGTTATCGTGTGTTCTTTTATATTTAGAATTATCTATTTTTTTTTTAATTTCTTCCTTAGCTTTAATTGATTTTCTTTGCTTTCTTTTCAACTTTTCGTTATTTTTAGATTAGGCAATTTTTAGTTTATACATTTAATGACCTTATGACGTTTAATCCACCTTTCCTTAATATGTCTTTCAGAGATTTTACAGTACGTCTTTGTGCAATATATGGGACGCTTTATTTAGGGAACGTTTCGTCAGCCAGTGGTTTCTTTAGTCCAGTACAGAGAAGAACGGTGGAAGATGAGATGCTTGAGGTAATCAGTCCCTCAGCCATTAATCTTGGACTGAACACTAAAGATAACCAAATGTTGCACAAGTGTCTTATTCTTCAATCTGTCGGTTTTGTAAACCATTTACATCACATTTTAGTGAGACTCATTTTTTTTTTATTTCCAGTACTATTACCTTTCCATAAGTTATTAACTTTTTCAAGAGCTTTTGTGTGCATCTCTTATTAATGTATCCTCCTGTAATAAACTACATTCTGTTTTTGGTTACTAGTCAGAAAAAAATAAATTCTTTGGTGCTGTTTTGATCTTATCTTTACGTCTGTTCCTTTAATCTATGATGTGAAGGCAGCCTTTAATAATCTTCGAAATTTTATTATGTATTCCGTTTACTATGTATTATGTATGCCCGCAATGCACAGCATATTAGGGGCTTTTGGCATGTACACCTCATTTATACCAAACTATGTATCATTGTATCATGTCTACCTAACTATGTATCATTGTACCATGTCTAAATAAACTATAATTATTATTATTATTATTATTATTATTATCTCACAAAAATGTAAAATCAGCATCATTTCACCATATAATAGTAATCTCCTCAGGTATGATAATGCGTAATGATCCTGGTTTAATATATATTTTTATATTATGAAATGATCAGATATTTACATATACATATATATTTTCTTTTCAGATCCTTGGACATCTGTGTTTAGACCTGTGCGACAACACCTTACATATGCTCCACACAGAACACTGACGGAACACACGTAAGATTTCAGTTGTTTCTTCTTTCACCATATATATAATGTTATGCCGAATAGGTAAAACTTGCGATTCTGGCTTAAATAACAACGTTCTTCTTGCCGAATCAGGCAAGCGAAAATTTGTGTATGCAATAATTTCGCAAAAATTACTCTGAACCTAACGAAAATAATATATTTCGTTGAGTTTTTTATTACTAAATTATTGAAAACTTATCTAAAATATATTTAGTTGGATTAGTCAAATGTGTGTGTGTGTGTGTGGCTGCTTGACTTGTAAGAATTTATTTTTTAATTTTCGGATCAAGGATATCTTCTTGCAACTTTGTCAGTATTTCTGACTTGAATGTTTCATTTTCTCCCTCAGTCTATGATGGGCCATCGAAAATTTAATGAACTACTTTAGGTAAACAAACATATGTGGGTGAACCTAAGGGTCACGACAAACAAATGAAACTATTCGTAGGAGAGCCGGATATCGAAGCCGTGGCCTGGTGGTCCTCAGAATGGCAGACCTAAGCTCTTCTACTGTAATATAGAGGGTTGTAAGTAGAACTACAGTCAGGAAATTCCCATGAAGAGGCTTGTGTCAGTCACATCTGCTAAGTTCCTACTACTGAAGGGGTGAAGTGGAACTATATAAAAACGAGTGTTTCGAATCGAGTAAGACACTCTTCGTATAGTTCTACTTATTCTTCATTGTGGTACAGTGGCTGAGTTTCACACTAGTAATATGATGACCACCAGATTTGGTGCTTACGAGTCCCGGCAGTTCATAGAAGTGTGTGCAGGTCTTCGCTCATTTGGTCATACTTATTGGTCAGTGCAAGGGTACAGACTCGACTCTTGGCCTTATCTCTTAACTGGCCACTTACCAAGTTAACACTCGTAGCCTCGTGAGTCATATCATACTGACCACCGCCAGGTTGAAATATTTCTTATCATCCCTGTTACTCGGCTGTATTTTTTTTAATTTACATTTATGCCCCCGTGTTCTCGCTCATCGCCTCTGCTAGTTTTTTTTTTTTTTAAGTTTGCGTGCGCGTTAAGTGGGTTAAGCTTCACACATTCTTGCATGCAAGATTCCCACTTTATAAATCAAGTTGCTTCTGTCATTAGAACTCATAAAAGGCTACTGAAATCCCTCGTGTTCCAACCACCTGCGTGCAAGGAAACATGACTTGCAAGACAGCAGGAGGACTTACCTGCAGCGCTCCATCTTCCTCTCTGCATTACCACAGTTAAATGCCTCAACTCATTTCTGGAGAGACACTGCGTATGTCTTTTGTGAAGTTCGATATTCATGTGTGGAAATAAGAAAATTTATTGTTTTTCATTTTCTCTACACACAAAAGTTTATTTTAACAGTTCTTTCTCTCTCTCTTTTTGTTGCAAAGCTGTAACTGAGAGAGTATGTTTTAATTAATGGAAGAAGGGGAGGATGGAGGGTAAGAGAGGCATCAGAAATAAGCATATTCAGTGAATAAAATATATTTCAAAATCAAATTTTCCCCTCTCTCCTATCCTCTCCTCTCCTAATCCAATTTCTCGTTCTAAAAATATGTTACCCTCTTCTCACAACCCTTCCTTCATTCACTCTCCCTTCTTCCCCTCTTCTCTTACTCTCCCTCTCGTATTGTACCTTCTCCTTCCTTTCCTCTTCCTCTACTCTCTTCTCCCCTCCTCTGCTTGCTATCTCTACTCACTTCCTCTTTCTTCCTCTTCTTCCCTTCCCTCCATCCTTCACCTCCCCACTGTCCTCGTCGATTATAAAAAAAATTTACTCGTCAATTACTTTTATAAAAATTTTCATCTCTTCTTTCCTTCCCTCTCCCTCCTGATGTGGCTGAGGGCTTCCCTCACCAATTCCCCACATATCTCTCACCCCATCCCCCCCTTCCCACCTACTCTCTCTCATCTCCTTCCCCACCTACTCTAACCCCCGCCTCTCCACCTACTCTCTCTCATCCCCTTTCGAGGCCCGATAATATTGGTATTTCTTGATGGTATTCACTCCAACTACAATTTTCTTTACAGTTATTTACGGAGCATGAACAAGAGAGGCATGTTCAATATCTGAGGAATTCCACTTTAATAGTGGAAATGCTGAGGTTAAGACAATCTCAATTTACGTAAATTTTGCTAGAATCGGTTATCAGCAGAAATATTTAATCCACATGTAATGCAGTGTTATAGCGCTGTGAGGAGCCACTGGAGGCAACAGAGCAATTGAATAACAAATTATAATTCAACAGAATAAAAGCAATAATTCACTAGAGAAAAAGAGCAATAATTCACTAGAATAAATTATGTAATATGTATGGATGACAAGTTAAAATGTTTTTACAGGACGATACCGTTGTGAATTTCAGATTTATTTTTAATTATTTAATTCCCTGTTAATAGGGAACGACGGTTGTGTCCTTATGCGGGTGTAGGTGTCTAACTCCTGATGTAGGTGTCTAACTCCTGATGTAGGTGTCTAACTCCTGATGTAGGTGTCTAACTCCTGATGTAGGTGTCTAACTCATGATGTAGGTGTCTAACTCCTGATGTAGGTGTCTAACTCCTGATGTAGGTGTCTAACTCCTGATGTAGGTGTCTAACTCCTGATGTAGGTGTCTAACTCATGATGTAGGTGTCTAACTCCTGATGTAGGTGTCTAGCTCCTGATGTTGGTGTCTAACTCCTGATTTCCTCCCATTACCAAGGCGCTGCATAATATTTTTTTATTTAGGGATTCCCTGTGAATATAAAACTATAATAATATAATGAACATTTCCCAGATGAAATTAATTGTAAATCTCAATACCGTATATACCAGTACAGTGTATCACAGTACAAAATGCATGAAACGTTTGTTGACATATTATATATATTATGCCGGGAGATCGAACCCGTGTTGTTTTAGCCCGCCTCATGGTGAGCGAAAATTCACGACGCTCTAACCCACTGGACCATCCAATCCTACAAGAATCACGCATTCAGCAGAGATAGGTGTTTTACCGTGATCCGAGGACATACGATGGTGATTGATTAAATTGATTAAATACCACTCGTTCGTGGTTAGAATACTATATATACTGCTTGTGGAGGCTAGTACACCAAACGGGGAGTAGAATGAAATTAGCTCTGAGGCACCCACACCATCGTCTGTCCTCGGATCACGGTACAACACCTAGCTCTGCTGGGTGCGTGATTCTTGTAGGAATGTATGGTCCAGTGGGCTAAAGCATCATGAATTTTCGCTCACCATGAAGCGGGCTAAAACAACACGGGTTCGATCCCCTGGCTATATATATATATATATATATATATATATATATATATATATATATATATATATATATAATGATGTGCACTCTTGTATAATGGAGATTCGTAATGTTAGGTAACATCGTGCGAGTGTTGGTGAATTATTTTTTATTACACACATTATCCCTACTGCAAGAGTACTTACGCTCTCTGAGGCGCCGATCCACGTCCCTTGCCGTCTCTCTCACGTACATTCTGTCGAAGCTATCTCATGGAATAATGCAGACTCCTGTGCCGGAATCTGTGGGTGTGGATGTAAGCTTCCTCAGGTCCTTGATGGTAGCTGAATAACTAAAGGCTACACTTATAACTGGCGAAGTGCCCTGAACATGTCAATAGTTATATTTCTATGGAGAAAAAATGAAAAATGCGGTATAGAGCGATTCTTTATTGGCAACGTTTCGCCCACACATGGGGCTCTATCAACTGACAAACGTTGTCAATAAAAGATTGCATTATACAGTATTTGTCTTTTTTTTCCATCGTGTCGGCATTATATACCATTTATCAGCAGCTGCATCTCCAGATGTGAGGACGATAATCCTCTTCGTGGTGTTATCTACAGCTGCTACGTAGAGTGAGTGGTCACGGGAAGTTTACCTTGACGATTGTTATCCTAGAACGAAGGTTAAAGGAGGGTTACTATGACGAGCATTACACTACATTGAAAGTCACAGAAAGCCATTGTTACTGCGCTCGGTGTTGACCATCAACTTAGAGGTCAGTGGTGTTGTGACGGGTGTTGTCCTATTGGGCAGATATTTCGAGAAGACCTTACCTGAACGTACCGCTGGAAGACCGTTCTGGTGACTGTTGTGTAGCACTTATAGTCTCTGGCATCTTTGGCTTCGTTGCACTTCAACACCCAGTTATGAAAATTACTATCTTGGAAAAATAAAAATGAAAGGAATATAATAAAAATCAAGTAAAGAGAATTTAAAAAATTAAAAATGTATAATACATAAAATAAAAACAAGAGAAACAGAGACATGTAGATGGCGTGGACAGGAATTTCCCAGAAGTAATCATGTGTTTTGCAGTCATCATGACGATGATGAGGGAAAAGTGGCTTCAAAGATCACACAGCAGCACAATCCCTTAATAAAAGCAGAGTTCCGAGGAATGGACGAGTAGATGCTTTTTCACCTGTCTTCTTTCCACTTTTGAGAGGGATTTCGTAATGAGTCAGCCAGTCTATAGCATGTTGCAAAGACACAGCGTCACAACACAACTGTCAAACACAAAGGTTACCAGATTCTCACACTAATATACACTAATATATTTTCTCTAACTTTTCGTTAGAGAAAATAATTTCTGGTAACCATAAAATGAATACAATAAAGCAACTCAAATACTGAAGAACAAGTTAACTCATAAATTTCCCTTACTTGGTCTGAGGAGGAGCTGAGGGAAAAATGCCCTACCTCAATCCAGCCAGACACTGGGAAACTACACCATAACCCAGACCAGAGAGTCCAGGAGACACCTGTATCTAGAAATATGACCTGATGGCGTCACTAATGATCACTCTGGGCCTGCCAATTGGGGTTACAGCTGCTGGAAATCTAGCGAACTGTGAAAATGAAATAAGGGAGGGGAGGGGGGTTAAATAATTACCCGTTTTTTCCCTCACGGTTGTATCCATGAAGCCGTGGAATGTTTTAATTCTTACATAAGTGGACTGAGTCGCGAGATTGTAAATAAATAAAAAAATAATACAGTTAAAAATGCGCAGAAATTCATGAGCGTTTTCATATATATATATATATATATATATATATATATATATATATATATATATATATATATATATATATATATATATGTGTGTGTGTGTGTGTGTGTATGTATATTATTCTGTATTATAAATGAATGGGCTAAAGCCTCTATTCGTCATTTAATATCACTTCAGCTATATTAATACACATTAAATCCTCAAACATATTTAGAAAACACTAATTATTATTTTGCTGAATAATATTAATAGAAGCAAATTTTCGCCAGATTATAAATAATCCATCATCTGTTACAAGAGGCGGACTTGAACCTAGACGAACATTCATTATTCCTGCCGCCCAGGTAATCTCAGGGATGTAAATAATTGCTTTTGATTTGTGCTAATAAATCATTCTGAAAGTTTCCTAATTAAGGCATTATGCCTTGTGTTCTCTTTATGGGGTGAGGTGGGGAGCCTGGTGCTCTCGCAGGGCTCTTAAGTCAGTGATCCTTCAAGTGGAGAGCTTTGATGCTAGTGAATGCTTCTTGATCCAAGGATCCTTCACGAGGAGAGTGCCTTGATGCCGGTAAAGGTTTCTTGATCAAAAGAAAAATCCTATGGGTTTATCGCCTTCCCATCAAAATAATATTATTATTATTATTATTATTATTATTATTATTATTATTATTATTATTATTATTATTATTATTATTATTATTATTATTATTATTGTAATTATTATTATTAGTAGTAGTAGTAGAGTTATTATTATTATTATTAGTAGTAGTAGAGTTGTTATTATTATTATTATTATTATTATTATTATAAATTTTATTATTAGTAGTAGTAGTAGTATCATTATTATTATTTGCAGTAGCAGTATTATTATCTTAATTTAAAGATGTGCCCTCCCCTTCCTTGGATTGAACTTGACTACCTCTCATTCTCTAGACGCTCTATGACCCCTACGGGTTTGGCTCTTTCTCTTGAACTATATAATAATTAAGGTTGATTATAGTTGCAAAAAATAAACACAAATCGAGTTATTCCCAGAATAATATTTTGGTGAGTATAATTAGTGAGATTTCCCCCTGTTATGAAAGCAGACCAAGAGCTAGTGTTGTTTTGAAGATGATTCAAAAACGAGGTGCACACGGCTGCAAGAGAAGGTGCACACGGCTACAAGGGGAGGTGCACACGGCTGCAAGACAAGATGCACACGGCTCCGAGGGAAGGTGCACACGTCTGCTAGGAGAGGTGCACACGGCTTCAAATAGGTGCACATGGCTTCACGAAGAGGTGCACACGGCTGCAAATAGGTGCACACAACTACAAGACGTGTACACACCTAGAGTAACAGACGCCCACGACTGCTAAAATAAGAGGTACTCATATCAATAATAGGTGCACACGACTACACAGAGATGGTGCACACAATTTAGACAAATAGGAGATATAGCTGGTGGTGTATTGTTTGTCAGGAAAATTTTACAAGTTTCTCCCAGTCATACGACGATCCGGTCTGTGTTCTCGTAGGATTTAGGACCTCCGCACAGGACCTTCCACTGGCTTCCCGGTCCAGCCAGGAAAGAAAATAAATATCGCATTATAAAAGGCAAAACTTAATGTCTTCCAGCCCATTTACTGAATAAAGAATCAAACTTTCACGATCCTGAAAAAGGCAGGTTGCGAAAAATATTTTGACGTATGAAGCGGTAAACTTAAGGTCACAAAACAGAATTTTCAAAATAACTAAAAAAAAAAAAAAAACTTGAAATTTCTGCATTAACACATTTTTTTAATTAATAAATACGTTTATTTGTTTTTTTATTGAATGAGATAAAACAAATGTATAAACTTTTGGACATCTGTTTTATCCCATCAAATAAAAAAATATAAAAAAATAAACGCCATTATTGTGATGATAAATAATGCTCAATACTACAAAGCATTATTTATCATCACGATAAACAGGATTGTCCAAAACAGTTATCTCAATTATCAAGTGGATCTACGTGGTTATTAATGACATTTATTATACAAGCAGGTATTAAATATTCAAAGCTTCCCTTTATCATTTCACCCTTCCCTTCCTCCCTTTATTTGTCTCCCTTATTATCTCAGGGTGCGTCTGATTACTTATTTTTAATTGCCTTTTACGGCTAACCTATTTGTGGTTGCCTGTTTGTGGTTACGTATTTATGGTTGTCTATTTATGGTTGTCTATTTGTGATTACCTAGGTAAAGTTAGGTAAGGTTTGTCAGGAAATAGGACAAGTGTTTCCTGACGCGGTCTTAGTCATATGATGACCCGCCGTTGGAGCTTTTGATCATCTAACCGAGGCCTTCTGCTGGCTTACCAGTCAACTCCTTTAAAAATTAAGGTCATAATTATAACCAATGTTGTGTGATTAACTCTGTGTAGTTGCCTAGTTGTGGTTACGATTTTTTTAGTTCTTACTAGTGATTACAAATTTGCAGTTACCTATTTGTAGGTACCTATTTTTAGTTACCTATGTGAAGTTAGAGACCTAGAGCAATGTTCATTATTAATATTTTTTTAATATTATTTGAACTTTACTGCCCCAGGATGCGACCCACAACAGTCGATTAACACACGGATACTTTGTTTATTGTTTGTACTGTTTGATGACCAGGGAATATATACCTGAATTTTTCCTGTGACCTGTTTCAGGAGTTTTTCTCCTCTAGTGGCTCAACCCTGGGCCAGGCCTTCCTGGTGACTGATTGGTTGATCACTCTGTTTCTGCTGGCGGCCAGCCAGCTCACATATCCATCACAGCCTAGTTAATCAAGCTTACCACAGTGATAAGTGGTCCATTTTCCTCTGGTTCCAGCAAAATTTCTGATATCTAAAACGTCAAGACCCACGGATATTGATACAGCGCTCTCGTATTGTGCCTGTTTCGCCCATACTTTTTTTTTACACTTCCACTATCATTTCTCACTTCAGTACGTTGTTGTGGTAATGTGCAGATTTGGGACTTGGCCCTTTAGTATATTCCTTTCAATTGTATATATATGTCATTGCAAGAAGTCATACTTATTAGGGTCGCCCTGCCCAGGAATCGAATCTGGGACTTTGTTGTTGTGAGCTGACTAGTTCAACAGCGGAGCTATGCATTACGTATGAGTGTTGTTAGTTATAATCTGCCATTGTGTGTGTGTGTGTGTGTGTGTGTGTGTGTGTGTGTGTATGCTTGTATGTGTACTTGGCTAGCTGAATACTCTCAACAACTGAGCAGCACTGATTGGCTGTTTATTTCAATGGCTAGAATAACGATTTGGATAAGGAGATATACATTCAGAGTATATTCGCTGTAGAGATGTACTTGACAAGCGTTCACCGATTACCAAGAGCCTCATACCACTTCCTTACATACAGACTTTCACGGTGCCGCAAAGAAAAGACATCCTGGATGATGGAATTTTTATGTCATTGATCTATAATGAAACGAAATATACACTCAGTGGCCACTTTATTAGGTATATCCTTCAAGTATTGGGTAGGACCCTCCTTTGCCCCCAGAACAGTCTGAATTCTTCGTGGCATGGATTCGATAAGGTACTGGAAACATTTCTAGATATTCTGGTTCATATTGACAGGACAGCACCACGCTGTTGCTGCTGATTTGTCAGCTGCACATTCGTGCTGCGAATTGAGCTTTTAGTGACTCTGGAGTCACTGAACTCACTATCATGCTCGTGGAACTAGCTTGAGATGAATTGTGCTTTGTGACATGGCGCGTTATCCTACTGGAAGTAGCCACTGAAAGATGGGTAGACTGTGACGAGTTTACCAATCTTTCGTGGCCAGCAACACTGTTCAGTTAGGATGTGGCCTTTAAACGATGCTCAACTGGTATTATGGAGCCTAATGTGTGCCAGGAAAATATTCCTCACACCATTACACCACCACCAGCCTAAATTTTTGACACAAGGCAGGATGGATCCATGGATTCATGTTGTTTACGCCAAATTCTGAACCTACTATCTGTATGTCGCAGCCGAAACCGCAATTTATCAGACAAGTTGATGTTTTTCCAATCTTCTGCTGTCTAGTTTTGGTGAGATATTGAGCACTGTAGCCATAGTTTCCTGATCTTAGCTGACAGGAGTGGAACCCGTAGTGGTCTTCAGCTACTGGTTCCCTTCCACTCAGGATTCAACGTGCTCTTGTACATACCGCCATTGTAAGGTATGGTAAATTGAGTTACGGTCGTCTTCCTGTCAGCTTGACCCAGTCTGGTCATTCTCCTCTGACATCTCTCATTAACAATGCGTGTTCGCCCACATAACTGCCGCTCACTGGATGCTTTGTATTTTTCACCCCATTCTCTGTATACTCAAGAGACTTGTGCGTGAAAATCCCAGGACATCAGCAATTTCCGAGTTATTCAAACTACTCTGGCACCAACAATCATTCCACTGTCAAAGTCGTTTAGATCACATCTCTTCCCCATTTTGATGCTCCATCCTAACAACTGAACCTCTTGACCATGTCTGCATGCTTTTAAGCATTGATGTTTTGCCACGTAACTGGCTGATTAGATATTTGCATTAACGAGCATGTGTCCAGGTGTACCCAATAAAGTGGCCATTGAGAGTATGTACTCGTTAATAACCAGAACAGTTGATAGATGGATCTTCAACTTTCTAACAAATCAAACGTTCAAAACCTTGTCAACATAGTAAAGACAAAGAGCTTCCGGCATCCGCCTAACTATTAGCAGAGAGGGAATCGAGCCTTCACCACTCCTTGCTTTGAATCGCCCGTACGAGTAATTCAGTGCCGGGTTATTCTGCAAATAAAGATGTAAACCACAAGACACGGTACTCGCCTTACTCTCAGTCTCACACCTCACTCAGACAATAACATATTGTAGTGCTGTGTCATCATCTGAAGACGATCAAATATTTTTTTTTATGGAATAGCCCACAGAAACAGTAATGCTGGTCACTAACTCATATGAGGTAAGGCTGGTTTCAGTTTCGTAAGACCAACCTGAATGTGATGTTTCAAAATTTTAGGAGCATCTGGTGTTTGTTAAATACATGTAAGTCATTTCATAGCTCTATCGTCTACACTTAGGGAATCCAGAGCTCGATACAGCTTCATAATACGTAGAGTCAAACTTGTTGCGTTTACAAAGATCAAAGTTCGTAAATAATTTAGTCAAACTTTTTGTGGGAAAGTCTTCTAATACAGCTATTGGTTTAGAGATTGTTTACAACCTCTAGTGCCGAGCCTGACATGGAAGGATACAACCAACGGATGTAGCCATTATTCAGATGTAAACATGCATATTATTTTACTGTTTCTTTCCTCCCCCCTTCCTTTCTCCCTTTCCTTCTCTCTTCATCTCTCTCTCTCTCACACAAACATCCTCTCTCCCTCCCCCTCCATTCCTCTGTCTCACAGTCAATCACGGATGCCCACCTATTCAAAACTTTTAATTCCCATACAATAAGCAGAATAAAGAAAGAAACTTGATATCGAACAAGGGCCTTTATTCTCCCCGACCTCTCTCTCTCCAGCACTTCCGGGAGTTCTATTCATCTTTGTGGCTTTCATTACGCAATATCAAAATTCATTGTCTCGGGAAATTGATACTTCTTCGTAACAAGTGGGACGCTGTTTTACCTGATTAGAGCGCCATCACACACTGAAGAAATGTTAAGAAGTTGCAAATCATTGCATTGTTTTTAATAGGTTAAGAATGGGAGAGAGAGAGAGAATTAGTTAGTCTGTAGGTCATCTGTTAATCATAATACATTGGTGGCGTCTTTGACAAGGAATGTTACAACAGCACCGTAATGGCACCTGAGGCACCACTAACCAGGTCATTACACAACTAGGCCTGTATCCGGCGACCTAGCAAAATATCGTCACCATCGGCAACAAGCACAAGGAATCTGAGTTAACGCTACACCTTAAAGTTATTAATACACTTTTTTATACGTCTTCTCTTACTTCCTCAAGAAGAGTGGTTACAAAACTCTATTAAAGGCTGAAGTTTAAATTTAGAAAGGATTTAGAAAAGTATTGGTGTGGAAATAGAGTAGTCGATGATTGGAACAGTCTGCCTAGTAGTCATTGAAGCTGAAACCTTGGGTAGCTTCAAATTTAGGGTAGGGATGGATTTGAGTGGTACTTGCGCATGAGTTAATAGAGTTATCAAAGATTTTTCCTTGGATAGCACTGAAAATGGGTTGGGCAAAAATTTTTGTTAGTGGGGTTGTTTTTGGGAAACATTTGCCTACTATGGGCCAGTAGGCCTGCTGCAGTGTTTCACCCTTTTTATGTTCTTATGTTTGCCCTCGCTTTGAGCATGCACCTCTCGCTCTGATGTGTTTCATCCTCTCCGCCATTTCTCTCATATTTTGGTAAATTAACGACCAGACAAGACGTCTTGGATCAAACTTCATCTTTCCCAGATTTGATTTGTCATTTCAACAAAGACTTCAACGCTTGAGATTTCTTGGTGACATTTGATGCGCAAAATCAATGTTCACAAGGTCCGCCACCTTCTCTAATTTCATGGAAAGCAGAAGACGACTATTATACCGCAAGACGTTCACTCATGTCAGTACCATTTTAAGAATATCGTTCCATCGGTTATCATTCTTCGACTGACACTTTGCATAACACTCTGCACAATGTTATAAGAAATGTGTAGGGTCCAAATAGCGCACTGCCGACTCTAGTGAAGAAAAGAAACGTTGCAGAGCCAACATTTTTGGGAGACAACGTTTCACTCTATGTGGATCTCTACCAAGCCGTGTAATGACTATATATAGATCTACACAGAGAGAAACAATGAACCAGTAACTTGTTCCGCAAGTTGTGTCTTTGTCTTTCTCTGTGGCAGTCTTGTTGAATCAGCTTTAATAGACAACATTCCCAACCGGAACCCCAACCCCCAACTTTGTTTACCAAGATGCTTGCCTCTCCCAGAACACTGTCTGATGCTCTTATCCTCACGACACAGGGGACTTGGCTTGACCTTTGCCCTCCTCTCAGTTTCTCACCCCATTGGTCATGCTACACGCTCTCACCGGAACTTGCTAATGATCCCACACAGGCAGAAAGATCGGGTAATATTTCTTTCCAAGTACTGGGCTAGCTGTAAATATTAAGATGATTAAAAAAGAACATAGTATGGTATAAACCTTACCTGGAGTTTACCTGGAGAGGGTTTCGGGGGTCAACGCCCCCGCGGCTCGGTCTGAGTCCAGGCCTCATCATGGTAATAGATACCGACAAATTCTTTTAGAAATACACGTAAGCAAACATTAGGACATATTTATTAGAAGTGACCATAATTTTTATTCGAGACAAAATCTTTACTTGGATTTAAGTCCGATAAGTTTTATCCAGTTTGAAGATATTAAATCGACTGATGTGGGATATTTACCTGTGCTCGTTTCTTAATAAAAGAATATAATATACTAATGTTAGTAGAATTACCGAAAATATGTTAAGTAAAAGAACATTAGTGCAATTAATGTGACGTTTTACGTTGCCACAACAAAATGTCGCATAAATTGCACTTGTGTCCTTTTACTTGAGAATATATTGTTAAGAGACACACGAGAGAAATGTATTATGTTGTCTGTGCATGGTATCGAAAGTGTTCACACGAGTTCTCTCCTCACCATTTTCTGAGGACGCTGCCATCATTACCTTCCTTCGACTACCCCTATCACCATTACCACTAGCATTGTCACCATCACTAGCACTGCCATCATCACTAGCACTGTCACCATCGCTTGCACTATCACCATCACTAGCACTGTCATCATCACTAGCACTGTCACCATCACTAGCACTGTCATCATCACTAGCACTGTCACCATCACTTGCACTATCACTATCACCACTAGTATTATCACCATCACCACTAGCACTATCACCATCACCACTAGCACTATCACCATCACTAGCACACTATCACCATCACTACTAGCATTAAAACCATCACCACTAGCACTATCACCATCACCACTAGCACTGTCACCATCACTAGCACTCAATATCACTACTAGCATTATCACCATCACCACTAGCACTATCACCATCACTAGCACTATCACTATCACCACTAGCACTGTCACCATCACTAGCACTATCACCATCACCACTAGCATTATCACCATCACCACTAGCACTAGCACCATCACCACTAACACTGTCACCATAACTACTAGCACTGTCACAATCACCACTAGCACTGTCACCATCACCGCTAGCCCTATTACCATCACTAGCACTATCACCATTACCACTAGCACTATCACCATCACTAGCACTATCACCATCACTACTAGCATTATCACCATCACCACTAGCACTATCACCATCACTAGCACTATCATCATCACCACTACTACTGTCACCATCACAACTAGCAATTTCACCATCCCCACTAGCACTATCACCATCACCACCACTGCTATCACCATCACCACTAGCACTATCACCATCACCACTAGCACTTATTACCATCACCACTAGCACTATCACCATCACCACTGGCACTATCACCATCACCACTAGCACTATCACCATCACCACCACCGCTATCACCATCACCACTAGCACTATCATCATCACCACTAACAATATCACCATCACCACTAACAGTATCACCATAACCGCTGTTATCACCATCACCATTTGCACTATCACCATCACCACTAGCCCTATCACCATCAAAACTAGCACTATCATCATCACTAGTAGCACTCTCACTATCACCGCTAACACTATCACCATCACTACTAGCACTATCACCATCACCACTAGCACTATCACCATCCCCACTAGCACTATCACCATCACCACCACCGCTATCACCATCACCACTTGCACTTACCACCATCACCACTACCCATATCACCATCACCACTAGCACTGTCGCCACCCCTACTCCTGCTACCACCACCCCAACCACAACTATCAATATCACCTCCATCACCACCATCCCCCCAAAAAAAAAAATGGTCCCCCTGAAAAATAAATTTAATATATTTCCTTAAAAATTCTGTCAAAAAAGGGAATTGATAATTTTGAGAATGTTTACCAAGTAATTCTCCAGGGGAAAAAAATCTTAATTATTTCTACTCGAGGCTGAAGTTGTGTCCCTCTAGCCCCGAGCATAGTGTTGTGTCCCTTTAGCCCCGAGCCTAGAGTGTTGTGTCCCTCTTGCCTCGAGCCTGAAAAGTTGTGTCCCTCTAGCCCCGAACATAGGGTGTTGTGTCCCTCTAGCCCCGAGCACAGGGTGTTGTGTCCCTCTAGCCACGAGCCTAGAGTGGCGTGTCCCTCTAGCCTGGAAAGTTGTGTCCCTCTAGCCTCGAGGCTAGAGTGTTGTGTCTCTCTAGCCTGGAAAGTTGTGTCCCTCTAGCCCCGAACATAGGGTGTTGTGTCCCTCTAGCCCCGAGCGCAGGGTGTTGTGTCCCTCTAGCCCTGAGCCTGGAGAGGTGTGCTCCTCGGTAAAGAAATAAGAACAAAGGAAAAACGGGTGAAGTTGACTAGCGGTAAAAGCGATATGAAAGCAACAAGATAAAAAAAATAAAAATAGGTTCAAAGGCAAGAAAAGTAAAAATATAAGAAAAATAAATACATTAAACAGAGGAAGGGGCGAAGTATTGACTTACACTTTGAGAGAAAATGTGTGTGTGTGTGTGTGTACTCACCTATTTGTGGTTGCAGGGGTCGATTCATAGCTCCTGGCCCCGCCTCTTCACTGATTGCTACTAGGTCCTCTCTCTCCCTGCTCCATGAGCTTTATCAATCCTCGTCTTAAAACTATGTATAGTTCCTGCCTCCACTACGTCGCTTTCTAGGCTATTCCACTTCCTGACAACTCTATGACTGAAGAAATACTTCCTAACATCCCTTTGACTCATAGGAGTCTTCAACTTCCAATTGTGACCCCTTGTTTCTGTGTCCCCTCTCTGGAACATCTTGTCTCTGTCCACCTTATCTATTCCTCGCAGTATTTTATATGTGTGTGTGTGTGTGTGTGTGTGTGTGTGTGTGTGTGTGTGTGTGTGTGTGTGTGTGTGTGTGAATGTGGGTAGGTGGGTGGATTGGTGTATTTGTGTTAGAGTGTCATACACACTTCTTCAGGCGCTGTTATGCAAAATCGTCAACGCCCAGGCTTTCAAAATATTTCACAAGTCAACTAATGAAAGATGATCTTCGTTACTAATCCCCATCACGACGCTTGGACCAAGAGAGGAGTCATAATTGGTTGCTTCTTGAGAGCTTTTAGGATTTCCAGCCCGGCCTTCCTGGAAGACTGCTCGTATATCCACCGTGTATTCTCTCGTCTCCACTTCTCTTTCCACCGCAGTAGAGCACAACGCATCATGAAACTGCGAAGTCCAATAGCCCCACCTAGATAAACGTTGTCTTCCAGTGTGGAGACGGAGCTACTAACGTATCAAATGCCCAGGCAAGTAGTAAGACGGGTGGAGCCACAAGCCCTTCAAACACTATCCATCAAAGACCTTGTTACGAAGAAGACCATCACCACTCCCATAGATTCCAACGCAGATGGTTTACGTCATCCCTCGTTGTCTCTATCATAAAATGTACGTAGAAGAAACGTAGAAGAATACGCCTGCAAGAGAGACGATTTGAACGCGCTTGGGATTTAACTTAGTTCATATAGCTCGTTATCAAAGAAACCGATCTGCAGAATAGACGTTTTCTTGAATCAGAGCTGATTGCCGTTTCTGATGATGTACTCCAGAAATTTGGTGGTCTGGATCGGCAAAGTTGGTGCTACCTCGATATGAGACTGCAATCAGATAACCTAACCAACATATAGCTAGCCTGACTTCCCCTGCATCTCACTTATATTTTATATAATTCAAAGCTCACCAACTTTCTAAGATATACCACCACCTCCTGGGATGCAATCCACAACAGTCAGCTAACAACCAGGTACCTACTTGCAGTATTGATTGGTAGGGTGAATAGGAGCAACAGGAGTAAGGAAAATAGGAGCAACAGGAGTAAGGAAACATGACCAGCATTTCCATCCGTACCGGGGAACGATCCACTGACCTTTCGTAAGTGAACAGGAGGCACTACCAACTGAGCCACGATTTATTTCTCATTTACTGACTTAGCTCCAAGTTAGCGAAACTTGTCACAGTTAAGTGTTCTAGTATTGCACTAGTATATATATATATTTTTTTTACATTTGGTCGGTTTACAAACACCAGGTTCGTGTAATCTAGAACACTGCTATTAGTGAGTAGCAGCTATCTTAATATCCTCAATAAATCCCGACCTTAGAGTGTGGGCGAGTTACTTTCACAATATTGTCCTGGACTGCCGACATTATATTGTTTTATGAATAATAGTGTTCTCAGTACGTGATTCCGGACTGTTGCAGTCTTTGCTTGTGGGCACATTACTTTTGTGATAGTGTAATACAAAAACATAATACTTCTATTCGTCGAATTCAAACCTTTACTCTCATACGGACACGACACTTACAATTGTTCTGTACTAAGTCCTGATGATATTAAAGTGAGACCTGGTGTCAGCCTACAGGCAAGTTATTTATCAACATATGCTGAGGAAGCAAAGGCAAACGTAAAATGTCGTTATACTTGCTTATTTAAGACAGTCTGAAACTATTTCGCTATATGTTGTAGAAAGGTTATTACATGATGTTATTAAAATGATTCCCTCTATAATGTTTTTAAATTGTAATTGAAAGTGGAACTAATATTGCACATTTATGGGTATTAAATTAACATGCAGAAAAATTAATGAATTCTGCATGAACTCACATTGGAATGTTATCTTGAATATAAATTATTCATATGAAACTGGAAATATTCATTTTTGCATTTCCATCATCGAAAAAAAATCATAAATATTTTTCACACAGAGTCACGTAACTTCTGTGTCTGTGACAACCAAATATAACTCATTCTCGTCGTCTTTATTTAAGCAGGTTTGTGAGGTTGCCAGCTTCAAATCAAATAAATTTAACATCCAAATTCCTGCCTATCCTCATTTTTACAGATAAACTGCCACAGGTACTACATTTCTTAAACATCTTTAGCTATTTTTTTCTTATGAGTTTAGATCAGTTCTAGTTTTCATGTAAGCGGGTGGAGTTCAATACACGGAAAAACCTAAGGGAACCTCCAAGTGAGACTTAAGGAACTTAACACTAGAATGGAGGAGAACCAGAGGGATTATAGTAATGACATACACACATATATTCGGGATTAAATTCGAAAGTGACAGGTTATTCGAGTTGTGAAAAATATAGTAGACACAGACGGCAGCTCCAGACACAGATAGTCTCAGGAGTTAGGAAGTACATTTTGTCTCATGGTAAAAAATGGAACAAACTAGATGAAGATGTGGTAGAGGCAATAACCATATACAGTTTCAAGAGTAGGTATATTCAGACCTTGGAACCCAAGTATCAGTAAAGCCAGTCGATAAATGTTTAAAGGTGAGATCAGAAGCGATTACTCGACCAATGTAAGAACAACTAGATGAGAATTTCCTGCACAAGTACACCGGAGGTCCCTCTTCACCAGCTCACTCACAACAAAGATGTTTGGGTAGTGACCTCTGTACCTTCATAGGCTTGACTGTTGATTAGAATTAAATACTCAGTCTTCTTAAGATAGATTTCAGCATATAACCAAGACGGAGCCCATATTGGGCTGCTTCCTATGAATGTTTGCATAACAGTTTGGTATATATTATTGTACTCACCTATATGTGGTTGCAGGGCCGATTGACAGCTCTTGGACCCGAATGTGACTTCTGTCTTTTCATGCCAGTTGTCCCATTCTTGATATTAAATATAATTTAATATATTAGATGTTTTACTTGATCCCATAATTAAAATTATGATACAATGATGTCCGATTCATAGTTAATAAATTTTGACTCCCAAAAGCAATTTATACTCTAGATAAACGGTTTAAAGGTGAAACAGTTTTAAAAGCAATTCCCATTATCTCTCCTCACTAAAATATTTACATATTAACTAAACTGGCCACCAGCAAACGCTGGTTTATGTTTAAATCTCATCGACAAAACGAGGGTCATTAAGACTGCATGTTACCTGTTAACCACCCCTCAAAAATAATTTAATGAATAAAGTATGTATTAAAGTAAACCTCTGTATAATTAAACAAAGATAAACGCCTGTCAGTGTATATCCCCTCTTTGCCCAGCATATTGTATTGTGTGGTGTGGCATATTGCATTGAGGGATATTGTTGCTCCTAACGTCTGACCTTATGCAAACAAAAGTTGGCCACTGAAGACACTAGCGATATGCATGTGTATTACTAATAAAAAAATCGGCACATTTTTAAAATTACTCCTGCAAAAATAGTGATATTTATTATGAAAGGAAATATATGGACAGTCTATGTGGTTATATGTAAAAAAAGAATATTGGAAGACACGCTATGTTTTTTTATTAAAGGCTTATAAAGTGGAGATTTTCTCCTTCACTAACTAAAACGAGTAAAAAATCTCGAGCACTGCTGCCTGCAGGGATAAACCTTGCAGGCAGCAAGAGCTCTCTCTCTCTCTCTCTCTCTCTCTCTCTCTCTCTCTCTCTCTCTCTCTCTCTCTCTCTCTCTCTCTCAACTAACAACCCTTCAAGAGGGATTCAGAAAAAAGGTGACAGGATGAACGGAATATAATAGGTAATGAGAAGTGCTGCTTAAATACTTGCCAAAATTTAATCTGAAAGAAGATTTGAGTGATTTTGTGTATTGTGTCGTATGTCCAAATCGAAAATTGCAAAAGCTTTTGATAAAAAAATTTTCACTCCATTAGTGATTTTTCTGCATAATGTGAATAATGTATTATATGTATACAAGAGTGTGTGCGTGGTGTATATATATATATATATATATATATATATATATATATATATATATATATATATATATATATATATATATATATATATATATATATTTATATATATTTATATATATATATTTTGGACTAACTGTAGTGACATTGGCAGACCTACCTGCCACACTCCTTAGCCGAAGGGGTGGAGCTGCCAGCCACAGGGAGACCCAGAAGACCCGCAAATATGAAGACCTTCCCTCTTGCTATAACTTCATCCCAATAGGGTCGGAGACCCATGGAGCATGGGGCAAGTGTGCTCTAAAGTTTCTCAAGGAGCTGGGTGGAAAACTCATCATAGAAACCAAGGACCACACGCCTCTTCCTCTCTCTCCCCCCCAGAAAAACCTTCAGTGGGATTCAGAGGGAAATGCATGCAGTATTCATAGGTAATGAGAAGTGCCCACTGCCAGATTGAATTGAAAGAAGATTTGAGTATGTAGCTGAGTTGTATTAAATCTATGTTTTGTTTTACTCCCATTGTATTTGTATTTTGTCTTGAAATAAATTTATATATATATATATATATATATATATATTATATATGGTGTGTGTACTTGTAGTTTAAGAAGCGACTTCATTTTTACTGTTGCAGTTAAATAATGATTTTTTCATCATTTGAATAGTTGTCCTTGTTTTTATGCATTTAATTATTTTAAGGTATAATACTGTAGTTAATTCTCATTTCAAATTCTCGTTTCCATTTTTTTATAATAATTATCTTGCTTTCTTTCCGTAATCATATATGGTTAGCACGTTCCTCATAGTTCAGCACGTTCCTCATAGTTCAGCACGTTCCTCATGGTTCAGCACATTCCTCATGGTTCAATACGTTCCTCATGGTTCAATACGTTCCTCATGGTTCAGCACGTTCCTCATTGTTCAATACGTTCCTCATGGTTCAGCACGTTCCTCATGGTTCAGCACGTTCCTCATTGTTCAATACGTTCCTCATGGTTCAGCACGTTCCTCATGGTTCAGCACGTTCCTCATGGTTCAGCACGTTCCTCATGGTTCAGCACGTTCCTCATGGTTCAGCACGTTCCTCATTGTTCAATACGTTCCTCATGGTTCAATACGTTCCTCATGGTTCAGCACGTTCCTCATGGTTCAGCACGTTCCTCATGGTTCAGCACGTTCATCATGGTTCAGCAGTTCTCATTGTTCAATACGTTCCTCATTGTTCAATACGTTCCTCATGGTTCAGCACGTTCCTCATTGTTCAATACGTTCCTCATGGTTCAACACGTTCTATGGTTCAACACGTTCTGAACTCATGGTTCAGCACGTTCCTCATGGTTCAACACGTTCTCATATTTCAACACGTTCTCATGGTTCAGCACGTTCCTCATGGTTCAGCACGTTCATCATGGTTCAGCACGTTCCTCATGTTCCTCATTGTTCAATACGTTCCTCATGGTTCAATACGTTCCTCATGGTTCAGCACGTTCCTCATGGTTCAGCACGTTCCTCATGGTTCAGCACGTTCATCATGGTTCAGCACGTTCCTCATTGTTCAATACGTTCCTCATTGTTCAATACGTTCCTCATGGTTCAGCACGTTCCTCATTGTTCAATACGTTCCTCATGGTTCAACACGTTCCCTATGGTTCAACACGTTCTGAACTCATGGTTCAGCACGTTCCTCATGGTTCAACACGTTCCTCATATTTCAACACGTTCCTCATGTTTCAGCACATATCATCCTTACCAGAATGTATAATTTAGTTATTTAGTATATTCCGAATTTCGTCTACATAATAATAATAATATCTTTATTTCTACAAGTACATGTACAAGGTATACAGGCCTAGCCAACATCAATGACATACTACTATGTAGAAAGCCCCTTGTTATGCATAGCATTTCGGGCAAATTAGGTCCTTTTTGTCCCAGGATGTGACCCACACCAGTCGACTAACACTCAAGTACCTATTTTACTGATGGGTGAACAGGGACAACAGGTGTAAGGAAACACGCCCAATGTTTTCACCCTTGCCGGGAATCGAACCACAGACCCTTAGCGTGTGAAGCGAGATCTTTGCCTACCAGGCCACGGGCCACGAGCCCTTGTTTACTTCAGTAAATTCAAATCACGTGAAAATTATTATATCTCTATGTATCTTTTCAAAGTCATTGCACTGAGGCTTGAAATTTTTATAATATCTATCTAGGTATCAAAAAAAAAAAAACTGTTAGTCACATTAAAATGTAAAATACTGGGACACTGCCATTGTTACACTGGTTAACTAGATCATTTCACAAACGATCACTGCCCGGGGTAAAGACAAGGTTTAAAATATGTTTTCCATTACTTAGCTGGCATCCCCCATGCCCTGTATGACACTTATGGATTTAGTTCTTTCTCTTGAATCTGTCTATCTATATCTTCTATATAAATAAAAATGTAAATGTTTGTTTGTTCAAAATCTTAAATCTCCGAAAGTTCTTCACCGATTGCTTTGAAATTTTGACACAATGTTGCATTCGAATACGCGCGTGTTTTTATATACCAGGTTTTTTAAAAAACAGCGTAAAAGCAACACACGCTATACTAAATATTTTACTACAGACACGGTGCGTGTTCTAGAGTCGGCAAACAAGACAATCTCTATATCTGCACAGACAATGGAACAACAACAAATATTGTATACCCACAAGCATTGTGAAATTAAACATATTAGAAACGTGAGCTTTCTCTTTTCTTTCTTTTCCATTTAACCAGAATGAGTCACAGCAACGCGTGGCACTGGACAGGCACTTGACCAACCGGGCTGTTTTTCGTACGTTGGACTGCGTGGGTCCAGCAGTAACAGCCTGGTTGATCAGGCTCTGGTCCATTATGAGGCCTGGTCACAGACCGGGCCGCTGGGGCGTTGACCCCCGGAACTCTCTCCAGGTAAACTCCAGTTATAGTCTGCTTTCTCTGATGCATATAAGTTTTTCCAGGACAAAGCAAAACAGATTTCTCATTATCAATATTTGGATGAACATTTTCAAGTTTGAGAGTCAAGGTATTATTAAGAGGTAGATATCTTCGGCTGTCAATAACATATGGAAACACAGAAGACTGGGAACTCCTGACTGACAAAGCAAAATAATAACTATAACAGTGGTACAGAATATCTTTGCCTTCTGTGTGTTCACAGCGAAAAAAAAAAGATTATCTAGTTTTTCAAAACACGGTACATCTGAACATCAAGAAACAATTGAGCATGTTAGAAATGCTCAGTTAGGTTCGAGTCTTTAAAATATTGAATAAGTATACCCACAATCATTGTGAAATTAAACATATTAGAAACGTGCGCTTTCTCTTTTCTTTCTTTTCCATTTAACCAGACTGAGCCACAGCAACGCCTGGCCGGATACAGCTAGTAATAAATAAGGATTTAATCAGGTGTTAGCGCTGTAACAAGCTGAGTTAGAAACCAACTTTCGACCATGCTAGCTAGTTTGTTTGCATTGTTATTCAACGATTACATTTTTTTTCCAAAACATTGAGGTTACTGAGGTCTCTCATTGTTGTATGGAGATTTATCTGCCCTTATTTGATCTTGTGTAACTGAGAGAACACTTTCCTCTCTTGCGGTAACTCTATGACAGGCTAGATGAGACACTCGAACCAATTTAGACGAGCTTAATCCTTGAGTATGGAGAAGGGATGGTTGTATCTATCTGTACATCTGTACAGCCCACCAATAAAGCAAATAATTTAACAAACAAGACAGATTCAGCGAGATATGGAGCAGCACTTAAAGCTAATCAAGTTATCTGCGTCTCTCTCTCTCTCTCTCTCTCTCTCTCTCTCTCTCTCTCTCTCTCTCTCTCTCTCTCTCTCTCTCTCTCTCTCTCTCTCTCTCTCTCTCTCTCTCTCTCTCTCTCTCTCTCTCTCTCTCTCTCTCCTCTCTCTCTCTCTCTCTCTCTCTCTCTCTCTCTCTGCCTGCTCGTTCTTTTGTCAGTCTATATACATAAAACTTTTCTCGGGCTGTCATTACTTTTTTCCGCAAGTCTGTCTTCTGTGTGTGTGTGTGTAGCGTGTGTGTCTGTGTAGCGTGTGTGTCTGTGTAGCGTGTGTGTCTGTGTAGCGTGTGTGTGTGTAGCGTGTGTGTCTGTGTAGCGTGTGTGTCTGTGTAGCGTGTGTGTCTGTGTAGCGTGTGTGTGTGTAGCGTGTGTGTCTGTGTAGCGTGTGTCTGTGTAGCGTGTGTGTGTCTATGCTTCCTTTCTTTCCTTTTATTCCAAAGCTGAAGTGTTCTGAAGGATTATATTCAGAACGTTTATTGTGTCTTGCATGCAAAGAGTTGTTAGCTCTTTATCGTATTAAAGCTTGGACCTGCTGTTTTTCACTGGAATTATATGTATACTATATTTAACGATACTTGAGAGTCATATTAAGAACATGTCGTAGAATGCTGACGTATTCTTGGGGAGGCAAAGCGCCTGGGGAATGGGAGGTAATCAGCTTTAATCCATTGAAGGGGAAGGTAACTCCCATTTCTCGTTCCAAATGCTTTGCAGTAAATACAGGGAACTCACCTCGAAGGGGCCAAGTTGGAGCAATACGTAAACCTAAGCTTTCATTTTATCATGAAATAACATTTTTTTTTCAATATCTGCTGTGAAAACAGAGTCGATATAAGAATCAGGTGAGGAATGGATATTTCACGTGTACGACAGTAGAAAGATGGAGGTATTTTTCTTGTAAGACTTTGCCACCTTGTCGCATGTTGGCTCAGGACGTTGTTTTATTTTATTTTCAAAAGCACCGGTACAGGAAATAGACGCTTGAAACAGAGAATACTTTTAATAAAACGATTCGCCCATGGCTGGGTTTTAATGAAGTGTTCAGCCCAGCATTGAGCGAAACGTTGTAGGGTTTTCCACTACTTGTGTCTTTACATACACTTGTCGGTTTTTGCCATTGTTTACCAAACACTAGAACTGTTTGCTTCTTCAGCGTTCTAACCTCGTCAAATATACACTATCATTATCAACTAGCTATTGTCGTAACCTATTCACTCTTGTATCACATAAATCCTAGTCACAAATCAAGGTGAAACTATTAAGAAGTATTTATCCACATTCCGTAGTTCATATCCACAACTCGGTCTGTGTTATCGGCCGTAAGTGTCATTAAATTCAAACGAAAGTGGATATATTCCCACCATTTTATATGTAAAGGGGATGCTGGGCTCTCGGTCAGAGAAGCATCCTGAGGGCAGTTTGGCATCTCAGAGAAGAGGCTTCCTTGCCCGTGGTCACAAACACTCTTAAACTATACTACCGCGTTAAAGGTTACCCAACATCAGGGGAGGGGATAGGAGAGGGACGACCCCATGTGCTAAGGACAAGATAAAAATTGCTAATTGAGTCAGTGTTGTTATTAATAATGTTTTATGCAATTTACTCACAATAGATGACAAGTGTGGTAAAAAAAATATGTTCAGATCAGACCTTTATTTACAGACGTTTTTCTGTAAGATAACTTGATAAAACCCTGCTTAGAGCGAAATATCGCGAGTAAATAATGTTTGCTCTGCATGTAGTGTCATTTTGCCATCATAATGCCTACTCGAGTGCCAGGTAACTTGCAGTAGTATCCTGGAAGCAAAATAAAATGTCCCTTCCAGCATTTTAGGTTCTTTAATGTACTTGGCTTTAATTTTTCACAATCACACATGGACCCAATCAAATTATTTATTTAACACTAAGCTTTATCATTCAAACTAAGACATGAAAATTTTTGGAACAAACTTTGACCTTATAGGAAGTGCCTCGCCCAACTTAAATTAATCAGTTATAAAGACTTAGACAAGGATGTTTGATGTCACCATGGTTGTAAGAGAAGTGAATGCGAGGGAGTTGTCACAGTTGCTCTTTGCTGATGAGACTGTGCTTTTGGAAGATTCTGAAGAGAAGTTGCAGACGTTGGTGGATGAGTTTGGTAGGGTATGTAAAAGAAGGAAATTAAAAGTGAATATAGGAAAGAGTAAAGTGATGAGAATAACAAAAAAAATAGTTGACGAAAGATTGGAAATCAGATTGGAGGGAGAGAGTATGGAGGAGGTGAATGTATTCAGATATTTATGAGTGGATGTGTCAGCAGATGGGTCTATGAAAGATAAAGTGAATCATAGAATTGATGAGGGGAAAAAGGTGAGGGAAACCGGCAGCCTGACTTGAGTCCTGGAGATGGGAAGTACAGTGTCTGCACTCTGAAGGAGGGATGTTAATGTTGCAGTTTTATAACTGTAGTGTAGGCGTGCCTCTTACAAGACAGTGATGGAGTGAATGATGATGAAAGTTTTTCTTTTTCGGGCCACCCTGCCTTGGTGGGAGACGGCCTATGTGCTAATAATTAAAAAAAAAGAATTTCATGTCCATTTATCATTTATACTTTTTAACATAAAATTAAGGTGACGTAACAGGGGTTTGTATACTATTTTATAAAATATCTTTGTGATTGAACCAATAGCATGACTATTTTCAGCAACTTATTTTCTAAAACAATGGAAATGATTATATCCTGGAAGAGCAAATTTTGTTTCATACTCTTCACTGATTTTTAACCCAGACAATATTGTTATACTGACTGATAAATGCAACACTTGTGCAACATTGGGGTACCTCAAAGTCCTCTTCCACCTTTCTCTGCACTGGACTCAAGAAGACACTGGCTGGCGAGGCGTTTCCAGAATAAAGATACCTAAATGTCGCACAAATGTTTCATTTATGAACTTGTCGGTTTTCTGAACATTTATTCACATTGTTATACTGATATATCGTTCGTTTCTCTCCCCCCTGAATTTCATTCAGAAACTTTTTATGCTTGTGTAATTACCTCTGTTATTTTTACTACATATTTCCCGCTCTCATTTCTCTCCAGCTCCACCTATACCAGGGAGTCGAATAGGAGGACCACATAGCAAGCAGATAGTGTAGTCACCTATGTTCTCACTTATATGTGGTTGCAGGGATCGATTCATAGCTCCTGGCCCTGCCTTTTTGCTTGTCGTTACTAGGTCCAGTCTTTCCATGCTCCCAAGAGCCTTATCGTGTGTGTGTGTGGTGTGTGTGTGTTTGAGTGTGTTACAAGGGAGGCTATCAGAGGGTGCGGGAGCTGCCTGTCAGACTGCAGGGACTGAGGAGGTGTTTGTGCTGAGGGCGACACTAACGACCTGTGAAGGACACCCGCAGAAAAACACGGTGATACCCATCAATTTTCTCTCTCACGGAGTTTTATGTCGAGATTTTGTTGGAGATTTTTTTGTTTTGCTTTGTTTTCTCTAGTCTTTTCTTATTACTTTTGATTTACAAATTTGTATTACTTATTTTTTCCATCATTATTACTGTTTAGCGAGTCAATTATTTTTTTTATTATATCTATTGCTCTTTCATAGCAATTATTATTATATATGTTAACAAAGATGAGAATATTTTTATACAAAATTTACAATTATCTGCACTATGGGAGATGGATCACGGATAAAAAGGGCTGTGTAGGGCTGCCTCCCACATAATGCAACAACCACCACAAAGACCAAAATTGCAATCACCAAATCTACCACCACAACTCTAACCACTACCACCCCTCTCACTGCTTCTACCAACACCACCCCTCACTATCACCATCATCACTACCACCACCACCACCACCGAAAGCACCTGGAAACTTGCACCATTACCATCACCATCACCCAAACGAGAGCCATCAACACCATCACCGTCTTCAATGACTCTAATTTCCCCTCCACCTACATCACACCAGAGCAAATATCCCTGATCAATTAAATGCAATATGAAATATCGAAGGAAAAGAAAAATTCCTCTGCCATTCCAAATATTAAATATATTTCAATATTAGATTTCTCAGAATTCAGATAAATCTGAATTTTAGCCTTAGTTAGTAATGAAGAAGTATCTTTCTTGAGTTATTAATCCCTGGATAATAGATATGTACTACTATGCTTTTTTCTGTAAGTTTATATACAGAGGCTGGGTATTTTTATTATTATTATTATATATATATATATATATATATATATATATATATATATATATATATATATATCAATAACAACACTGCGCTAGCCAGGGTTCGAACCCATGTTGTACTGGCCCGTCATTGCGAGCGAGAACCACATGACGCCTTTACCCACAGGACTACCCAATCCTAGGATTGGGTAGTCATATATATATATATATGTCGTGCCGAATAGGTAAAACTTGCTATTTTTGTTTAAATAGCAACGCTCTTCTTGCCGTATAAGGCAAGCGAAAATTTTTGTATGCAATAATTTCGCATAAATCATTCTGAATCTAATGAAAAAAATATATTTCATTGTGTTTGTTTGTTATTAAGTTATTGTAAACTTATGTAAAATATATTTAGTTGGATTAGGCTAAATTTAACTGCGTTTGTTATAATAAGGTTAGGGAAGTTTTCTAAGGTTCTTTTGGTACAAAATTATTAATTTTTTACATTAACATAAATGAAAAAAAATCTTTAAACGTATAAGAGAAAATTTTAAAAAGGACTTAATTTTAAATTCGGCACTGTGCTGTGAATCTTCAATTCCACCACATCCCAAAGATTTACGCCAAATTCTGACCCTACCATCAACACGTCGCAGCAGAAATCTGGGTTCGTCACACCAGGTGACAATTTTCCAATCTTCAACTGTCCAGTTTTGGTGAACCTGTGCCCGCTGTAGCTTCAGTGTCCTATTATTAGATGACAGGAGTTGAACCAAGTGTGGTCTTCTGACCAAACCATACCACGGGTGGGGATTGAAATCGTGGCGGGTGAGTCATAATTAAAACCCCAGGCCAGCACGTAAGCCACTGGGCCGCTGGCTACAATAAGAGTCATCCAACTAGGGATATTTATACACGAGTTCAATCCCCGCCAGTGGTAGGGTTTGTTTGCTATCGTGTCATTACGATTCCGTGAATGGTGGTCTTCCGCTGATGTAATCCATCCACTTCATGCACTGCGAGAAGCTCCTCTGAATACTACTGTTGTAATGCATGGTTATTCGAGATACCGTCACCTCCCTGTCAGCATGAAGCAGTGCGGCCACTCTCCTTTGACCTCTCCCATTATCAAGGCGCAATCTTCACAGAACTGCTGCTCACTGGATGCTTTCTGTTTTTCACTTCATTCCCTGTAAACTCTAGAGGCTGTTGTGAATGTAAATCCAAGATTACATGTCCGCCACTACTGGCTTGTAATCCTTTTATCAATTACATCTTCTTAAACTGCAAAAAATAATTTTAACCCTAAATAAATTCCTATTTATTTAAGGGTAAATTCCAATTTAATTAGTTTCAGGTATTAAGTGAACGTTGAGCTACATCTGCTAAGAAGACACCTGAAACTAGTAATATGGTTTTAGGTCTTTGATGATTAATTGCATGTCCCATGCGTTATATATTACTGTTAATTACCACTTACGAGAGGTTTATTTGATTGGCTCGATTGCTAGCTCACTCAGCTGACACACTGAGGTCCGTGGTTTAATCCACGGTGCGGATGGAAACATTAGGACGCGTTTCCCTGTCCACCTAACAGTAAATTATGTACCTATTGTACTGTTTCATTGCTTTTGGAACTACCCTCTCCTTCCTTGGATCAAATCTGATAACTTCAGCGATTTTTCGATTTCACAATAAGTCATTCTCAGACAAATTAAAAAAAAAATAAATAAGAACATCGGGGAGAGGTGATTACTGTGCAGCGCAGCATGTTTGTCTTTTAAAAAGCATCATTAATGAGAAAATCCCTGTACGCAACACATTATCTCGCTAATTCAACGCATTTTTTCCTTGTACTGGTACATCAAGTTTTAGACTCGGCACGATGCTTTTTTTTTTTTTTTTTAGATTTATAGTTTGTCGACTTATATTTTTTTTAGTGAAGAGTGCATTAACATTATAACTAATTTATTTGAAGTAGGGTTAAGCCGTTGAGTTATTCAATGTAGTTCTGAATAAAGGATAAAAAGGCACAATACAGTGACTGGAACAATACACAAATAACCCGAACATAGGAGAAAGAAACATACGACGACGTTTCGGTCCGACTTGGACCAATTAACTAGTCTGAATGTTGGCTCTCACAGTATTATCATTTATAATCATACGAAGCGGACATCCCTTACTGTGTTTTGAGTAACCTATTAAAGTAGCGTTGAAATCTTTAACTACTTCACATTCCCTGAAAATTCGCTTAAAGAATTGCTGAAAAGTTTAACATTCTGGAAGAGCAATTCATAAATAGCCTACAATATAGAAGAAAAAAACTTAAGACGACGTTTCGGTAGGTAATGGACCATTATCAAGTCACAAATGAGGGAGAAAATCTAGAGAACACTTGAAGAGGAAAGGGGGATAAGTGAAGAAAGTTAGAAAACAGGTCAAATGACGAAAATACCAGAAAACTCTCTTCCAGAGAGCTGCTGTTAATTTCCCACGCCTCTTTGGGCAATTCTTGAAATTAACTGTTGTGAATTTTCGAATCTAACACCGTCCCCTAAAAATGTATAAGCTGGGCGTTTGATCTATCATAGCTGCTTCGTATTACATACATTTCTTAAGAAACCACTCATAAAATTTTAAGAAAAATAGTGTCCAACATTTTCCTGTTAGCGTTAGGCTTCATCTATGAGTAATTTGCCAAACTGGGACACCCAACTTTTCTCACCCAATTTGGTCTAACAAAAGTAAACAATGTATTGCAAAATGGACACAAAACACAAGGAAAAACTAACAATGAAGTTAGCTATTCCCTACCACCCTACGATTCAAAATAAAAATTAACATTTTATATGACTGTCACTATGTTCAGCGTTGACCCTCGAAACCCTCTCCAGGTATACTCCAGGTATCCCAGCAGGATTAGCAATTGTCTTTCTAAAAAATTAATAATAATAATAATAATAAAAACCACAATGTGCGGAAACACCAAGAATTTACAATCTACAATTATGGTCTTACCTATTCGGGGGAAAAAATGGGAAGAAATATCACAGCTACACTCACAGAACATATACATGTATTGTAACATAGCAAACCATACGACCACACCATTACTTGGAAAGATGTAGAAATCCAAAGAATTGTTGACCCCTTCAAGAAGTGGAATTACGATAGATTAAATGCATAATTTTAACAATTCAAGAGGACAGCTAAAAAGTTAATTAATTATCAAATTGCGCTTGATAAAATACATAGCAGTACCTAATTTAATCACCAGCGCTACTGTTACTATAGCTACCATGACCACAATATACTAGCTAGGCCTCCATATTAACAACTAGGACTGATACCTCACCCCCTGTATGTCCTCGGATCACGGTAAAACACCTAGCTCTGCTGGGTGCGTGATTCTTGTAGGATTTGGTTGTCCTGTGGGTTAGAGCGTCATGTGGTTTTCGCTCACCATGAGGCGGGCCAAAACAACATGGGTTCGAGTCCTTGGCTAGTTGCAGTGTTGTTATTGATCAATACCACTTGTTCGTGGTTACAATAATATATATATAATTTCTGGTGTTTTTCTCTATCTCATAAACGCGTGGGATAGCAGGTATATCTTACTACTACTTAGGTCGCACTACGCATGCATGTACACGCATATATATACACACACATATCTGGGTTTTCTTCTATTTGCTTAAGAGTTCTTGTTCTTTATTTCCTCTTATCTCTATGGGGAAGTGGAACAGAAGTCTTCCTCCGTAATCCATGCGTGTCGTAAAAGGCCACTAAAATGCCGGAAGGAAGGGGCTATATCGCTCAATAACACTGTGGTTGACAACAGTTTCATAAGCTGTAGTAATCAGGTTATCATTAATGTTATTACCCAAGACTGAGTGTGGGATTATTCTGTGTTAGTCGCAGCTTCCAGTGTTGCTGAAGATCCTCTACCATACCATCCTTACTACTTGTTATACATTCTGAAGGTCTTACACTACAACACTTCAATGGAGGGCCTTAGAACCCAAGAACTGGAGCTGCTCTCTCTTTCGTAAAATCAAAATCTCCCATTCCCATGGCTCTGTGTGAGCCCTACGTTTCGAAGCACTTCCCTACGAATATAATAATTGCATCGTACTATCTTCCATATCACTACTATCCTCAACCTTATTTCCTTTTACATGGAAAATTTTCACTTGAATGAAGTAGTGCACTTTTAACCTACATAAATTTTACCTCTGTGATATTAATGTTGATAAATATATTTAAAATGCAGTTTGTTATTCTTAACAAAAATGCATAAATATTTTCTTTATTTTTTTTCTTGCAAGCGGTTAAAGAAAAAACTAATAGAAGGTTTAATATGAAAGTAATTTATTTTTCACCTCACAAAAATGATCAATTGTTATACTGTACCTATGTTATTCTGACGTTTAAACTGTAATATTTTTTTAATCAGAAACTCCCCGATCATTAATTCTATATTTCGTAAAAAATAAATAACCAAATAAGCTTCTCTTGCCCAGTCTTATATTGTTGAGTCTTCAGATTCACAGAAAAATTTTCAACTTTTACATATCTCAAACTTCCAAAGGTCACGGATTCTGCTTTCCAAATGTTGTGAATTTTTTATTCGGAAGCAACTGACTCAGCATCCCAACTTTCCTTTCCTCATCTTTAAGCATCACATCTCACCAGGAGCATCCTACGATCCATCTCCCTTCTGCTTCCAAGACATTTTTTATTATTGGTGAAAGATAGTATTGGATACCGAAATGCAAATAAGACATAAATGCAGCACTAAGAGGTTTATTAAGGAAACGTTTCGCTCACTTTGAGCTTTGTCGATCCAATTGGTTCACAAAGCTCTCGGTGAGCGAAATGTTTCTATAATAAATATCCTCGCGCTGCAAATATGTCTTGATTACATTCCTTCAGTCCTGCGGAAGGACACAGCGTTCTTCCTCCCCATTTCTCTCTCTTTTTCCAGTAATTTAAGTTGTGGGTATGAGTAACTATGTTCGTCGTGATGAGTATGAATGTGGCAGTGAGGCGGAGAGATGAAAACAAATGTTCGAACACAAGTAAACACGAATGTAAATCTGTCAGTGTTTAGATGCTGGAGGCACAGTGCCAAGAAATATAGACCACGCTGCAAGAGAAGCCTCTAACTGCGTAGTATTAATCGATGGAATCCGTACTCTCCCTCCTGGTAACATGCCGTTAGTCCTAAACCCCTGTTGCCTGGTAACAAAGGTTTAATACCAAGCCTCTCTTGTGTGGTATCTGACATTTAGCACCAGTTCCGCGTGGTGTTATTAGCCTGACACGATGTAACACACACTCTTGATCGGTACGAATTTTATGACAAAAAAAAATTTCATTACCTTTCGTCAAAGATGTAATATCAAGTGCTTTATTCCTTGTCACTTAGACTTTAATGTCCTTAACGCGGAGTAACACTCGATTGGTTCTTTTCCTAGTACCTGGTGTTATGGCTTTAATAACACTTAGGTGGTATTATTTGGTATCTAAAGTTTCACACCAAAGATCTTTGGAAAGATTAAAATAAATAACTAAAACCGAGACCCAAAGAAGCATGATTTTTCTTATGAGAAATCAGGTTTTTCAAATGTCTATGACATTTGGCATAAAAAACTTATTACTTATCAAACGCTTTTCATCATACCTGAGTTGTGATTTCAGACCTTTGACGCTAAGTCCCTTGTGAAAGGTTAGCCTTTACCATAAAGTCCCTTGTGAAAGGTTAGCCTATACCAGTAAGTCCCTTGTGAAAGGTTAGCCTTTACCACTAAGTCCCTTGTGAAAGGTTAGCCTATACCAGTAAGTCCCTTGTGAAAGGTTAGCCTTTACCAGTAAGTCCCTTGTGAAAGGTTAGCCTTTACCACTAAGTCCCTTGTGAAAGGTTAGCCTATACCAGTAAGTCCCTTGTGAAAGGTTAGCCTTTACCAGTAAGTCCCTTGTGAAAGGTTAGCCTATACCAGTAAGTCCCTTGTGAAAGGTTAGCCTTTACCAGTAAGTCCCTTGTGA
>WNWK01000032.1:190000-225000 GCA_009830355.1 Cherax destructor
CCCTTTTCAGGAGATTAAATGCATTCTTGAAATCTAATTTAACCACTGCATTGTCCTCAGGCAGGTTGTCGATATATGCCCTTGTTGCATGAACCGCTGCTTCACTTCCTTGAGAGACCCCAAAGCCAAGCTGGTTTGGTTGAAGCATGATGGCTGCCTCTGCGCGAATACTTCTGACAGCAGCTTTAGAAACGAGGCGGCGAAACGTGTTGCCCACTGCGATTGGCCTAATTCCTCCATCCTTCTTTTAAGGGCACAAAGTGATGCTCCAAAAAGAAAGGTTTAATCTCGTCAGGAATCAGACCAGCCAAGGAATTGTTGACGAACCTTGTGATCTCTGACAGCAGTGTCTCTGCAATCTCCCGATAACTGGATTAACCATTTCCTTTAAATGTTGTGGCCTTATTCCAGTGTAACCCCAGCAGAGCCGGAAGGGAATGACATTATTGCTTTGTAAATGTCCGAGTCTTGCACAATCAGTGGTTCCACAGTGGGGACAGAGGTGTTGGAACTGTTGGTACCCTGGTTTCCCTGGCAGGGTGCTTTCCTCTAAGTGCTTCAGCAGTGTCAGCATCTCTGGGGGCAACTGTATCTTCACTGGTGATAATTCTGATTGCTCCCACTGTGTTGCCCTCTTCAATTTTCTTGCTCACTTGGACTCTGATTTTTCGCTGTCAGTGGAGTGAGTGGGGTTCTGCCTCTCCCATTTTTGTGTTGATGGGGAAGGGAATGAGGTTATCAGCTCTAGGAAAGTCTCTTAAGGATTTAATGATCATTGAGGCTAGCCTCTTTCCCCTTCTTTCCGGCACAGCTAAGCAGACATTGCCAAAAAGTAGTAAGTTGTGCCATGCCTTGATGGTTGGTGGAGCATTTAGGATAGCAGAACCATCGTTTACTTTTATTAAGAGGTCTGTAAGTTTCCCAGCTGCGTGTGGACGGGCTGCTTTGGGAATATGTGTGAGTGTTCTGATACCTGTTGCTTTAATTGCTTCCAGGATATTATCTGATGAGATGAGATCTGTTGGAGTGGGTTCAGGTGCCTGAAGTGGCTCTGGGTCATCACTGTCCACAGGAGGACATCCTGAACCCGGGCAGCTGCCATGTTTACGGAGGAAACCATTAGAGTTGAGACAACGAAGCTGTAAACACGACCGACACTTGCCTCTCCTAGTATTGCCAGCCGTGCCATTACCCTGGCTGCTTGCTTCCTCCTGACTGGCATTCATCTGGCTAGGTAGACTGTAGTGGAGTACGACATGCTAGGTGGGTAAGGTGCGTGGAAGGTAGTGAACTTGACCGTGGTGGCCTGGTAGGGCTTGAGGGATGTCGCTGGGATTTGGGTGAGGGAGGCGCAGGTAGTTGGGTGGGGGTCGCCAGGGGAGAGGAGTGAGGGGAGTGCACTACACATGGATTTTGCACTCTATATATTGTTCACACTGTCTTACAATACACACAATACACACAACATTATTTGTTTTCCATGTACGTCATGAAAGATGTGGGTATGTGCACTGTTGAACACCAGTGTCTTCCTTCACCACCTACACACAGCGCCTCTTCCCTCTCCCCTGTGGCGTGGGGGAGGAGGCACTGGTCACTCCCTCGTTAACATTAACCACACATTGTTTTTCCATAACATATGTCTCTAATTATTCCATGCATCGACACGTAATCATTTCTAGGTTAACTGGAAGCATGGCGCATGGTGCTGGAGGTAGATGTTTTTATGAGAGATTTCCGAGGTTTGTATATACGATAATCTTGGCCGGCACACAGTGTAGGCCTTATTCTCCCCCACCCACACTGGCCATCTTCCACACTACCACCACTCACCAACCTTCACAAACTGCACATCATTTCCACTATTTGCGTTGAAACGATGCACTGTAATGTTTTCTCACTGCACTGGAATCTTCCCAAAGTATTCACACTGAGTCCTGTTCAGTCTTAGATCTGGTCAGCCTCGTTGATCAGTACTTATCCTTGAAAATCCCGCAGCTAGCCCGCCACACGTCTTGCCATGCCAGCAGTAGCAGTATATATATATATATATATATATTATATTATATATATATATATATATATATATATATATATATATATATATATATATATATATATATATATATATATATATATATATATATAATCTGCGTGTGTGAGTGTGTAGGTAGTTTTCTAAAGTCTTGATTTTCGCTACAGAAATTAAGTTATAATTATCAAACATATTTACAATACAGAATTTTATATAGTGCTGTATATTGATTACATTACCTTTAATAAATTCATTTTTGTATTACTCTTATGTAGGTGGAAGTGTTTTACGATGATTTGCAAACATTTAGACTCATTCTAAAATAAATTTATGCATATTACTGTGTGCGTAAACAGCAATAATGACATTGGTTGGCGCCATTGATTTTTTTTTTAATAAAGTCATAACCCACGAACCCCAATTCAGTTTATTTGCGAATTCACAAACTGATAACATAGGAAATAATTGAAAAATTTATGACTCAGATTGATATCATAGAGTTTTTTAAATTGTTAAAAAGTTCAGGCAATTGAAAATAAGGTATTAAATAGTTTATAAAAAAATGATCATAAAACGGTGAATTTATATCGAAGAATTATAAAATATATCAGGGAAAGTAGTAATGACATTAATTTGTTTGTTGAGATGGATGAGGGAATCCTCGGGATGGATGACTGTACCCAGAACATACCTGTGTTGAGCTCGACCTAAATCTAGTATTCATTGTTGACTACTGGTAATCCAAGCTGTTGCTGCCAGAAACCTGCAAGCTTACATAACCAAACAACCTGGCTGATACGGCATGGCTAATTATCTAGTTTTTGCTTCAAACCTTCTACCATTATTCCATCAAGCTTTTTTTATAAATGCTGATATAAGTTTCAAAAATCGCGTACCACGGACGTTACCACAGTGTTTTCTAACTGTATTTACACCCCCTTTTCAATGGGTGTAAAAAATACTTCCTTTTTGGAACATTATTTATTCACTAGTTTCCGAGTTAACTCACTCTCATCATCATGTACCCTATCAGACCAATTTAAATATATAAATCATAGCTTTACATACGCTAAAACATCAGACATGCCCACGTAAAAAGAAAATTAAATCTAAAAACAAAGGCTAGTAACCGTTCATTATTACAAAGTGAAAGCTTGTCTTTAATGGGAGACAGACTCCACCGTCTTCAACTCCCTGATTCTGAATCGACTAGACATCACATCAAATATAACTCACGCCTGTCATGTTATTAATGGCTTCACTATGTTGGCGTATGGCGCTTAATTGTGGGTTGTCTAATGACCTCTCTGTGCCGATGGATCGCGCTAAGTGTTTAAAAATGTAGACCCACAGCTGATCTCTTAGTTTTATAAAAAATGCATAGTATTAAAACAAAGTAGACTATGGGGAACTGTAGTTCAACAGTTGAAACATCTTTGAACTCTGAACACATGTTCAACAGTTAGGTATTATTATTTCTGAAACGTTTCACATACACAGAGACTTCGTAAGTCGAATGCAGAAATAACTAAATACAGAGACAGCAGAAACAGTCGGGAGGTAAAGATGGTGTCATCAGACCACCAGCACTGAAGTAGTGGTGAGGTTATGTCTCACAGCCTTGAGAAATGTTCAGCCTATTGTGTAGCAGAACTTTATTGGAAATTAAGATACCTAACTGTTGCACATGTGTCTCACTCATCTATTTGTAGGTATTGTATACCTTCAAATATATTGTATACCATTATTGAATGATAATGCAATTTTTATGTAAAACTTGCTAGCCAATAGAAAACTGTTCTGTTAAGAGTTATTTTTCGTGCAAGAGTATATAACAACTCTTATAGTTGTTCACTTGTGTAAGAATCTATGAAATGTTGCAGTTGTTCAAAGCATTCAGAAAAAGTTATGTCGTAAAAACTTGAATTCGGATTGGAGACTGAAATACTGTGAACATATATAAAAGCTTCAGTTGTTAATGTCGATTTCAAATTTCGTTTATTTTGGAAAGGTATAAACGGTGAGAATTTTGTAGTTTATTCTGTAAATGTTGGTTTACGATATATTGAATTTCGAAAACTAGTATCACAATGGTTTCGAGATTCTGAAGAAAATGTATATATATATATATATATATATATATATATATATATATATATATATTGTGTGTGTGTGTGTGTGTGTGTGTGTGTGTGTGTGTTGTTAGTTAGTTACCATTTTGTCCTAGGCACATGTCGATTAGACACTAGGCCTGTTGTATGTATGTCTGTGTGTGCGTGTGTAACGAAACACTTCGAAATGTTTCGGCCCCGCCGGGAATTGAACCCGGGACCTCCGTGCGTGAAGCAAGAGCGCTAGCCACAATGCCATCGGGGCGTGTCCACAATGCCATCGGGGCGTGTGTGTGTGTGTGTGTGTGTGTGTGTGTGTACTCACCTAGTTGTGGTTGTGGTTGCAGGGGTCGAGTCATAGCTCCTGGCCCCGCCTCTTCACTGGCCGCTACTGGGTCACTCTCCCTGTGTGTGTATGTGTGCGTGTGTATATGATAGTAAGGAGTCTGTATTTAGACAAAGTTATTCAAGCTTGATACGACGAAGTGAATAGTATCTTCAATACCCTAAATCAAAAGCCATTCGCCATGAGAAAGGCACTCCCTTGGTGGGGTTACAGAATGTAACAGCAAGGTTTCTAGTTCGATTCCTTGTCATGGAGAAACACGTGGGTAAGTTCATACACCCATGCTTCCTCTACCTACCTAGCAATGAAGGTAAGTACCTGTGTGTTTGCTGACTGTTGTGCGTCTCACCCAGCAAAAGGTTCTACTGGGCTACTTAAATATTGAGTAGAAAATATCCTGTAATTACTAAGGGCTCAATGTATTGGATGGCATCTGTTCTTATATCTAATGATGTTAATTAAAAAAAGTGGAGTAAAGATTAAGTATCCTTCTATGAGTGGAAGAGGCCCTCTATATGAAATCAACATTAAACTTGTTGAGTAATAATATTTTACGCTTCCATGAGATCTACAAAAATCGAGTATCACACAGAAGTTCCAATTCACTATAAGGTGACCAGGAACAACATAAGACTTCCCGTACGGATAGACTCGGTTTCAAACTAAGAGCTTCTATCCTATCTCAGTTTCCTCTTCGAAGTCTAGTTCTAGCTCTGTTATATCACCCCAAAGATGTTATCCACGGTTGTCGTCTAACACCCAGCAATCTATTTAGGACAATGAAAAAGAATCGATGGGTGAAAAGAGACTTGTACATGCGTCTTTCATTTCCTGGAAATCAAAGCCAAAACCTTGTGATGGCTTTTAAGTATACTGACTCAGCTGCCGCATGGAAATTTATTTCCGAATATCATTTGCCAGTGGGCGAGGCGCTGGACACTGTCACTACAGCAGGGAGACTGGGACTCTAGCTATCAATAGCATCGACGATCAATGGTCTTTCCTTTGTGTGTGTGTGTGTGTGTGTGTGTACTCACCTATTTGTGGTTGCAGGGTCGAATCACAGCTCCTAGCCCTGCCTCTTAGCTGATCGCTACTAGATCCACTCTCTCCCTGCTCCAAGGGCTTTATCGTACCACTTCTTCAAACTATGTATGGATCCTGCCTGTGTATGTGTGTGTGAGAGACACGATATCTCGAGGCTGGATACGTGCTGAGGTTATCTGTTCTTGCTAATCTCTTAGGAGGAGGAAGAAGAGGAACTGGAGGAAGATGATGTATTTGCTAAGGTGTAGCAAAAGGTGCTAAAAATAAGTGCACGTATAGGAAGAGGTGATGGCGAATGGAGAAGTAGAGGGAGAGGAAGTGGAGGAGGCGAGGATGGAGACAAAGGCATCGGCTGAGCGACTCGCCATCCGATCCAGCTGTCACTTACACCTATGACTTAATTGTGTTGCTTTTCCGGGGGTTCAGTTCGAGGTTGTGTTCCAGCAACACAATTGTTTATGGTTATTTCGCAGAGAACTGAGCAGCTATTGTGTTCACATCACCTTAACTCATCTAGAAATCCTGTTCTGTGTTTGTGAATAGTTTCACTATATTCATTTTGTTTCGTTATTTACCCTTGTTTCGCTTTACTGCCTGGCTTTGTTATATTCCCCTTGCTTCGTTATATTCAACTTACTTCACTATGTTCCATGGCTTCCTTATATTCTCCTTGCTTCTTTTTATCCCTCTGGGTTCGCTATGTTTCCTAGCTTTGTTATATTTCCATGCTTCGCGATATTCCCCTTGCTTCGTTATTTTCCCCTTGTTTCGCTAAGTTCCACTGAGTTTGTTATATTCCCCCTTGCTTCGTTATATTCCCCTTTGTTATATTATTCTTGTTTCGTTATATTCCCATTGCTTTTCTATATTCCACTGGGTTTATTATATTCCCCTTGCTTCGTTATAGTATTCCCTTTGTTCATTATATTATTCTTGTTTTATAATCTCCCTTGCTTCGCTATGTTCCTGGCTGTGTAATATTTCCTTGCTTCATTATATTCCTATCGTTTATACTAAATATATCAATATATTTGGACACACATATATAACTTTCGATGCATTTCATGCTAATATATTCTCATCTTCACTCTGTGCAATTAACTGCTGGCGATGTACTTCAGTAAGTCATGAATGCATCGCATATGAGAAGGATTTAAATAAATAATGCTGAAATTCCTTTGTAAAGAAGAGTATTACTTTTATAAACTTTACACACACACACACACACAATTAAATATATATATATATATATATATATATATATATATATATATATATATATATATATATATATATATATATATATATTAAAATTTAATATAAATGTATAAATATGTCTCCGAAGGTAAAACTGGTCAATTGCAAGAATCATTGAAATTAAGTCCTTTTAAAATTTCCTTAACGTTTAAAGATATATTTTTTCATTTATGTTATGTAGAATTATCATTTGTCCAAGAGACTTTGAAAACCTACCTAACCTAAAACAAGCGCATATTAATTTAGCCTTACCCATCTAGGAATTATACTCTTTCAGATAGCGTTAACATTAATGTAAGTAAACATAACAATAAATATTTTTTCGTTATGTTCACAATGATTTGGAAATTATTGCATAAAAATTTTCGTTTGTCTTATATGGCAAGGTGAGCGTTGCATTTAAGCTAAAATCATATATATATATATATATATATATATATATATATATATATATATATATATATATATATATATATATATATATATATATATATATATATATATATATATATATATATATATACTGCTACAAATTATGGGACCCATAGCCTCGGAGAAGTGGATAAAGGCTTCAAGGAAGAATATTTGGATTTCTTCCTGAAGCCATTTGAATATTCCACTACCCCTACCACCCCATCTTTTTTTTTTACCAATAGGTATATTTTATTACATAATATGGTACAAAGATTTAAGAGATACATTGTTGATATAAAGGTGGCATATACAGTACACGAGGTGTGAGATACATGTCTAGTACATATTGTTACATGTTTGTCACTGATTATAATGCGAAAATCTCATCCAGCTCCTCCGAGCTGGGGCGCGTGCCAGAATACAGCATGCATTACCCCTCTGAACAGCAGCGCTGAGTCGCTGGAACAGAAAACTAGCGGCCCTGGGATCCCTAGTTACCCTGTTGAGTCTTTTGCCCAGTTCCTTGAGGAACTTAGATGCACTCTTTCCCCATGAGCCAAGGGTCTCTGAGCCTATGGGGACAAACATATAATGATGGGCAAGTTCTCCATATTTTCTCGACTTTTGGGACTCCCTGAAGGTGGCAGCTGCCCCTCCTTCCTCCCTGGTGTATTGGAGATAGGTATCAGCCAAGGTGGATGCACATGTGTAGTCCCACACCACCTGCTTGCCATCTGTCCACGCTTGAAGGGTGATACCATCTGGACGCTTTTGGCTGCCATCAGATCTGCATAGTTGGGGTGGCTCCCTTACTGCTGGGCATCCGGCTGTTGTGAGGCTCCTCTTGATAATGTTATTAACCTCTTCATGTCTTGCAATCTTTCCCTCGGATTTACGACACACAAGACCATGGTACCCGAATCGGTCTGCTGCTTCACTGCCACAAATACACCTGTGTTCGGCGAGAATAGGGGCGGCAAGTCGAAGGGCAACACCAATGCGGATGGTCTGTGGGTCGAGGCGTGTGCCAAGGCTGCAGTTGGGAACATCCAAAAGAAAGTCCACTGCATGAAGAGCTCTCACTGCAAGGAGGCGGGCTCTATCCCTCCCTGACACACTCTGAAGCATTGCTGAGGCTATATTCTCTACTATTGGGCCATCCCAGTGCGACTGTTTGTAGTTGTTGGGGGGAGCAGGCCTGGTTTCAGAGCCTGTTAGATTATCCAAGATCCTGGCTCCATCAACGAACTTTTGGTCATGGATTCCAATCGTGTCCCTAAGATGTTCAAGGAGAATTGCTGCTACAAGCCCTCTGGATGCAATGCATGAAAACAGGAAAGCAGGTAGAGCAATCTGAGTTGACTTGCGGACGCCAATGCGTCCTAGTCTGACTGGGAGTGTAGCTTGGTCCCACTGCCCATCTTCTAGAGTAAGGTTAAGTACTTTAATAAAGATCTGCCTCAGGATACTGTCATATTCGTGCAGTATAGGATTATCATATGAAGGAGAACATCTTAGGAAATATGTCAACCTGGGCAGACTCAACCATTTTGTGAGAAGGTACAAGGCATCATGGGTGTCAAGATTGCCTATTCGTTGTTCCATTCTCCTCAATTCTTCCAGTTTCTTCCTGAGAATTGTGTCAATGGCATCGCTTCCGGGAGGTGCTCTAAGCAAGACACTATTTGTAGGGGCAATGACTGATGCTCCTGGTAGTTTTGATATCACTGCATCTATCACTTGTTGATTGACTGAGATGATTTCACATTTGGATGGATTCAGGATGAGACCCATTTTCTGTCCCCGTGTCATCACCTGTGTAAGATCATCTAGAAGGGACTCCTTTGTACCTGCTAGTGTGCCATCATCCAGGAACCAGATATTTAGCTCACTGGTCATTCTGACTGTGATTTCCCTAACTGCTATACAGAAGAGAAATGTTGCGAGAGGGTCCCCTTGCTGGACACCCTCTGATGATGTGATTTCATGCTCTCCAAACAGGAGCATTGATTCCTTGCTATATCCAGCTGAAACAAAAGGAAGAGACCTGGGAAATGTTCTTGTACAGCTGCTAATACTACGTCTATTTTCAGGAAGATTAAATGCATTCTTGAAATCTAATTTAACCACTGCATTGTACTCAGGCAGGTTGTCGATATACGCCCTTGTTGCATGAACCGCTGCTTCACTTCCTTGAGAGACGCCAAAGCCAAGCTGGTTTGGTTGAAGCATGATGGCTGCCTCTGCGCGAATACTTCTGAAATCAGCTTTAGAAACAAGGCGGCGAAACGTGTTGCCCACTGCGATTAGCCTAATTCCTCCATCCTTCTTTTTAAGGGCACAAAGTGATGATCCAAAAAAAGAAAGGTTTAATTTCGTCTGGAATCAGACCAGCCAAGGAATTGTTGACGAACCTTGTGATCTCTGAAAGCAGTGTCTCTGCAATCTCCCCGATAACTGGATTAACCATTTCCTTTAAATGCTGTGGCCTTATTCCAGTGTAACCCCAGCAGAGCCGGACGGGAATGACATTATTGCTTTAATAAGAATAATATTAATAATACCAATAATACTTGTAAATAAATTACAATAATATTATATAAAATCAACAAAATTATATAAACAATACCAATAATAATAATAATAATTCAAGAAGGATTACGCATATTACTTGTCGCTGGCCAGTGAAAAATTTATTTAATCCTCCCACAGAAACAAAAAACAAATTCTAAATTTCTAGCGTTCAAACTTATAATTACTTAGTCATGTCCAGACCGGACAGTAAAATGGGATGAAATATTAATGGTAACGCATTCATTACTGACATGCTTTACATAAATGTCGGAGCAGGATATGTGTTATATATCTGAGGTTTATATTAATCTATATTGAGGTCCTTTTATATATACTGTGGGTAAAATTGAAGCATACACCGAAATGATAATTTAACTAATATATATGTAATGTCGTGCCGATTAGGTAAAACTTGGGATTTTGGCTTAAATAGCAACGCTCGTCTTGCCATATAAGACAAGCGAAAATTTGTGTATGCAATAATTTCGCAAAAATCATTCTGAACCTAACGAAAAAATATATTTTATTGTGCTTGTTTATCATTAAATTATTGTAAACGTATCTAAAATATATTTAGTTGGGTTAGGCTAAATTAAATTGCGATTGTTATAATAAGGTTAGGTAAGTTTTCAAAGTTTCTCTTGGTACAAAATTATAAATTTTTACATTAACATAAATGAAAAAAATATATCTTTAAACGTATAAGAGAAAATTTTAGAAAGGACTTAATTTAATAATGAGTTATTGCTAATTGATCAGTTTTACCTATTAGGCACGACTATATATATATATATATATATATATATATATATATATATATATATATATATATATATATATATATATATAATATATATATATATATATATATATATATATATATATATATATATATATATATATATATATATATATATATATATATATATATATATATATATATATATATATATTAACACATCGGCCGTTTCCCACCAAGGCAGGGAGGCCCGAAAAAGAAAAATTTTCATCATTCACTCCATCACTGTCTTGCCAGAAGCGTGCTTACACTACAGTTATAAAACTGCAACATTAACACCCCTCCTTCAGAGTGCAGATACTGTACTTCCCATCTCCAGGACTCAAGTCCGGCCTGCCGGTTTCCCTGAATTCCTTCATAAATGTTACCTTGCTTCCACTCGAACAGCACGTTAAGTATTAAAAACCATTTGTCTCCATTCACTCCTATCAAATACGCTCACGCATGCTTGCTGGAAGTCCAAGCCCCTCACACACAAAACCTCCTTTACCCCCTCCCTCCAACCTTTCCTAGGCCGACCCCTACCTCGCCTTCCCTCCACTACAGATTTATACACTCTCGAAGTCATTCTACGTGTCCAAAATACCTCAACAACCCTTCCTCAGCCCTCTGGGCTGTAACGAGACTTTTTATTGATGATTTTTTTTATAATGTCGTTGACCTCGTTTCTGGTATACTTCCCTTCTGATGGGGAAGTGGAAAAGAATTCTTCCTCAGTAAGGCATGCGTCTCGTAACAGGCTATTAAAATGCCGGAAGCAAGGGGCTAGTAACTCCTCCTGTATAAATTACTAAATTTAAAAAAAGAAAAACTCACCCCAGCCATATCATCAATGCCCCTCTAACAGGTCAAGTAATCCATTTAACACTAGTCATCACAGTCATCCAAGGCAGGTTTACAAATTTCATTTAACAAAGTTCTGAAATATTTAGCATTCACTAAACTCAGCTCTTTGCGATATTAAATTGCTTTCAATTTATTTTAGTAAAACAAAGCGAAAAGTATTTTAAGTATGCTTGCTTAGCGTTCAATGTTAAGAGAAAGCAAAAGTGGATTCAGAAGCGCTTAATAAGGTCTCGGAGGAGGAGACTGAAAGAGAAAAATTGATGACTAACGTCAAGGGCTGAGTCGAATTTCTTCGTTACAAGGTACGTTTGGTCTCTAGTTGACCAGAGAGGGAGACAGAGACAGAGAGAGGCTCGGAGTCATTATTACAGAGAGAACCGTGACAACTCGGTTTAGAACTGTCATTGGTTCTGTTCATATCTGTAGGTATCACTTTTGGAAATTATGCATATAATATAATATATATATATATATATATATATATATATATATATATATATATATATATATATATATATATATATATATATATATATATATTTTTTAAAAAAAATTTTTTTAAAATTAAAAAAAAAAAATTTTTTTTTTAAAAATTAAAGGGGACTTATTTTTATCTAAAAAAGGGGGAACACGGGAAAAAAGGGGATATTTTTTTTTTTTTTTAATTTATTTTATTTTATTTTTTTTAATTTTTTTTTTTATATTTAAATTTTTTTATTTTTAAAAAAAAATTTTTTTAAATTTAAATTTTTTTTTTTTTTTATTTTTTTTTTTTTTTTTCCCGTTTTCCCCCCTTAATTTTTTAAATTTTTGAAATTTAAAATTTTTTTTAAATTTTTTAAATTTTTTTTCAAATTTTTAATTGGCCCTTTTTTTTTTTTCAAAAAGAAAAAAAAAAAAAATTTTTTAAAATTTTTTGTGCAGGGGAAAAAATTTTTAAAAATTTTTGGGGGGATTTGGAATAAACTTTTTAAAAATTTAATTTGGGTTATTTTAAAAAAATTTGGGTTTTTAATTTAAAAATTTAAGGTTTGGGCTGGTCCCTTTAAAAGGGGGAAAAATTTCATCCGGGAAACCCTTTTTTTTTTTTTAAAGTCTTGGGTTTGATCAAAAAAACCCCTTTTTTTACTAAATTTTCCCCCTTAATCAGAATTCAACTAAAAGGGGGTTTACCCTTTAATTTTGGTAAAAAAAGGGATTAACTTTGTTTAAAAATTTTTCTCCGGGGGGAATTTCGAAAATTATAAAAATTTTAAAAATTAAAAAAAAAAAAAAACAAAAAAAAACCAAATAAAATAAAAAAAATAATAATAATTTAAAATAAAATTAAAATAAAAATTTTAAAATAAAATAAAAAAATTTTTTATAAAAAAATAATTTAAAATTTTTATTTCATTTTCCACTCTTACTCCGGGAATTTTTTAAATTTTAGTTAAATTTAAAATTGGAAGGAATTTTCAATTTTTAAAAGGTGCCTGGTGGAGGGGCCCTGGGCCGGGTAACCCCTCCGTTCCCCCAAAAAAAAGAGTTAAAAAAGGGGAGTTCCCCCCCCCGTTTAAAATTTCCGGGGGGGTTTTTTCCCCCCTTTTTCCCTTTAAAACCTTTTTTATGTTGGTGTTTCCTCCCTCTTTAGTTCATGTTTTTTATCGGAAAAAAGAGAAGAGGAGAAAGGAAGAGAGAGAGGAGGGGAAGGAGAAGGGAAAAAAAAAATTTTTTTTAAAGGGAAAGGCCGTTCCAAAAATTTTTCTTTTTTTTAAAAATTTTTTACACCTTAACCCTTTTTTTTGCAAATTTTTTTTAATTTTTTTTTAAAAAATTTTCTTTTAAGAACCTTTTTTCTTTTTTTTTCCTTCTCCTTTTTCTCTCTTTTTTTCCTTTTTGGGAAATTTTTTTAATTGTAAAGTTTGTTCTTTTAAATCCCCATTAAAAATGTTTTAAAATTTTTTGGGTTATAAATTTTTTTTTAAAAGGGGTTGTTTAATTAAGGGGCTGGGGCTTTTTGTTTTCACTCCCGTTTTTCATGGGTTTTTTTATATTTTTCCCCCGATGGTTGGGGAAACTTTTCCCTTATGGTTTTTTAAAAATTTTTTTAACATTTGTAATCCTCAAATCCCCGGGGGGAAATTTTTAAAAAAACTTTTTGGTTTTTCCCCTTCACCTTTTGGGTTTGGGGGGGGAACCCAAAAATTAGGAAGAAAAGAGGGGGAATTTGGCTCCCTTTTAAAAGACAGGGGATTCCCTTTTTTTTAAAGTTAGGTCCCACTCCCCAAGGTATTTTTAATTCATTCTAATAATTTTTTTTCACAAACCCCCCCACCTGTTTGACTAAAGGAAAATGGCTATTTTTTTTTTCGAAAATTTTTTCCCTTCTTCCCTTTCCCCCTTCCTTTTGGGGAAAAAAAGGGGGTTTTTAGGGATAAAAAATTTTGAATTTTAGCCCATTCTAAAAAAAAAAAAAAGGCTTATGTTTTTCTTTTCTGTGTCCACATTAAATTTAATAACAAGAAATCAGGATTTGGAGTTGTGTACTGACCTCCTAAATTAGTAAAAAAAAAAAAAAAAAAAAAAAGACGATTCATTCTTTATACGATGAACCTCAGTCAGCAGTTAAAAATAATAATGATGCAATAATAGTATGGGAGCTCATTAACCCCAAATGTTAATTAGGTTAATAAACGGAGAGCAACATTATTAAATTTACAGTGAACTCAAAATATGTATGTAAAGCATTAATAAACCCGTATGGACTATTTCATCGATTTAGAGTGATGGAAGACCACTTCTCCAGTCACCAGACTCGAGAGATTCTACCTAAATTATTATCAATTATTTTTATTCTTATTCTTATTATTATTATTATTATTATTATTATTATTATTATTATTATTATTACGTTCATATTTGAACGCTGAACACGTAGGGTCATACAGTGCAGGAGTTACTTAATATAACTTCCGTAGAACCACATTTAGTTACAAAATACGTTATGCGTTTCCAAACTTTAAAGAAGCAAACCTTGATGTCAAGTGTAACGTTAAGGGACAGAATTTTGCGCTGTTACGTTATAGTGAAAATGCGCAGATGATTTAAAAAATAATTTGTTATAAATGGGATCATTTTTATCAAAATATTATAGCTGTAGTGAAACTGTTGATAATATTGGGTAAAAGTTGTCTTTTGGCTGTATTAGTTGAGAAACGTTGAAGATCTTATTGATATTAACCTTATACATAACTAATTCTGAACTGAGATAGACAGGCGGAGTACCTTTTTATTAACTTTTTATCTCTCTCCCTATCATTTTTTTCAGAGGCAATTTATTCTGCCATCTTCTGCTTCAGAGAGATGTAGTTGGAAATTGATGTGTATGAAGGTAGTAGGCATTTACTTTCCTGAATAAGTATATGTTAAAATGTATTTATTTGTATTTGTTGGTCGTTACTTAGTCCAGTCTTTAGAAGGTGTATTAAAAACGACGTATAGATGAATACGAGTTGATCAGGACATCCCAGCAAGTAAGTACATTCTAATAATGAGCATAATCGTAACCATATTTATTTGAAGGAGTGGACTGGTAAGCCAGGGAAACGCCTCGATCATATGACCAAAAGCTCCAGTGAAGAGCCATCATATGACTATAACCAGAATCAGAAAACAATTGTCCTGTTTTCTGACAAATCTTACCTAGCCTGCTCTCACAAAAGTCATTTCCAGGTTCAGAAAATTACTGGAATATTTAATTATTCCGGTCCGTGTCTCCTCTCTCCATCTGGCAATGGTAGTTAATTATTGTGCTCTAAAAGTGGAATTTGTCTGTGCAATAGTATGCAAGACATTCAAACTTTTCTTCTTACCGTAAATAAGTCCTATTCTGCAGATTTATAAATGGATAAGTGTATGTCAGCCCTTAACTAATTGCCACTAGGATTGGAAACCTATTTTTCCGTATGCAAGTTTTTTAAGTGTGTCTATTTCCCACTGAGAAATTTTAGATTAACTACATTCGCAGACGTTTTTGTCTATGAAGATTCTTATTAATAGCATAGAGAAACCATTTTTGTCCCCTTAGTGGCGTGTTCCTTGGCGTGTTTGGCAGTGATAGCCAAACTAAGGTTCACAGCAGACACAAACAGATTCTGAAGTTTCTTCAGAACTGCAGGTTAACTGTCAATTCTTAGAGCTACGGTATTGTCGCGTTGATTATTCCTGATCTGAAGGCTTGGCTACGTACTGCCAATGCGTAATGTACGTGTTCGAATGATATGGGATTTTATTGGTGAAGATTTCTTCTTCTTCTTCTTCTTCTTCTTCTCTCTCTCTCTCTCTCTCTCTCTCTCTCTCTCTCTCTCTCTCTCTCTCTCTCTCTCTCTCTCTCTCTCTCTCTCTCCCTCCCTCTCTCTCTCTCCCCCTTTCTCTCTCTCTCCTCAGAGGAAAGTGAAGTTAAAGGAGATAGACACATAGAGAATGCGTCACCCACTCCAACTCTGATTCCTCTTCTCTTACAATCTATGCATTATATCATTCATGTTATTTTTTTTTCATCTTTAAACTGAGCAATCTTTCATTACTATTACCTGTTTTTTTTTTAATTTAAAAATCAACCTCCGGAACTTTTCTGTGTCGATACTTTCTTTTACTGTCGTAGGAAATTACTGTCTTAAATGTAAAGTCAGTCGACCGGAGGTAGTAAAATAAGACTAAATTCACCTGTACAATAAGAATAAGAATATTTTAATCCCTAAATTTGCTATATAAATTGAGAGACGCACACCTTTCTATATATATACCTTACCCTCTTCCGTCTCAGAAGTCATGGAGATTTTTTAAGACATGATCTGTCATCCCTAAATTCTTGATGCTTATCTACTGTGTGTGTCCATTTCTTCTCTTTACTCTGTCTTTTCTAGAGGTTTTTTCTAATATTCATGTCAACAATATTGATTCTGTAGGTCAGTCTCTCCTGTAGTCCTATATCCTGGTGTCCTGTAGTCCTATATCCTGGTGTCCTGTAGTCCTATATCCTGGTGTCCTGTAGTCCTATATCCTGGTGTCCTGTAGTCCTATATCCTGGTGTCCTGTAGTCCTATATCCTGGTGTCCTGTAGTCCTATATCCTGGTGTCCTGTAGTCCTATATCCTGGTGTCCTGTAGTCCTATATCCTGGTGTCCTGTAGTCCTATATCCTGGTGTCCTGTGGTCCTATATCCTGGTGTCCTGTAGTCCTATATCCTGGTGTCCTGTAGTCCTATATCCTGGTGTCCTGTAGTCTTATATCCTGGTGTCCTGTAGTCCTATATCCTGGTCACTTACATAGATATACATTCGTTTTGGATCCATTACAGCTGTTGGTACTTCAGATTTATTTTAATTGTCTTTCCGCTTCTTGCCCTCACACAAACATTCTTCTCTTGAGTTTTCCATTTACTTCCGTCCTTCTCAGTGTGAATATTTTTCGAACCCCTTTACTCCCAGCTTTTGCTTCTATACGCGATTTTTTTCGTTTTTTTTTTTTTTTGTAAATCATTGGCTTTGTCTGTGGTAAAAAGACGCTGTATGGAAAGAAAGTGTTTCTTCTGACGACGATTTGCTGAATGTTGAGTCTTTGCCACAATTACCTGATACAGCTCAACATAAAACATCCACAGAATAAAAGCTTGTCCAGCATACTGCTTCTCTCAAACACACGTGTCAGCATCGATTACCAGTCAGACAAGGTCACCTCTGTTTCGTATTGTGTTTCCACTCTACTAGTACATATACTTGCTTGTGGCTTCCATGTATATCTCGAAGCAGTGTCTCTCTGTAATCTCGTGCACTCTCCCTGCCATCTCGTGCACTCTCACAGTAATCTCGTGCACTCTCTTTCCTTCCATTTTCTTTACCAATGCACTCCAGTCAGGAACTCTTTCTTGCCTACATAATCCCATTTCCCGCAGTCTGGTTTTTCCACGAATCTCTATACACTCTTCTCTCTCCATTCCCACCCTTCACCAGGAAGTTGAAGTATACAGCCATATGATCATTCTCCCAGTTGTTTTCTACGTTTATTTTCTTCTGTGTTTATTTATTTTTTTATGAATGTGTGTGTGTATGTGTGTACCCACCGAGTAGTGGTTGAATGTCGTGTTTCAGTTCCTGATCTCATGTATGCGTAAATATGTATTTACTCATCTGGTTATGAAGAAGTGTAATAGAAATTATCGAAACCCATGCAGAAAGACTTGGATAAATTGAGCAAATGGTGTGAATAATAAAATTTAATGCATACAAGATTCACGTACCATAATGAAGACGCACAGAATAATACTAATTATAATTTTTACTATTTTTTGTATTATTAGTAGTAGTACTATTAATAATAGAAGCTTTAGCATCATTAAAATACTCTGATCGGTATCAAAATTAATCACTATTATTATTATTATTATTATTGATATAAAGTCCTTGATATCCATGTAAAATCAAAATCAAATCTCTCTCTCTCTCTCTCTCTCTCTCTCTCTCTCTCTCTCTCTCTCTCTCTCTCTCTCTCTCTCTCTCTCAAGCAAAATTTGGTCTCAGGACTGACTTTGCTATTGAGTTACTCCAAAACTGTACTCTTTATTTGTCATTAAAAACATCCTTAAAGTGGACAAGCTGAGTTATTGTCTCATCCTCAGTTCAATAAACATTTATTTAAAGCGAACTCTTCCAGCTAGGGTATTGTGATTTATTGTTTTATTTCTCAAATGTCTATTTGCTGTGAAAACACCTGTTGCTAATGGTAGTCAGCAGGGAATATTTGAATAATTTCAGCAAGTGTAAGTGGTTATGCGTTATTTACAATTGGCAAAGTCAGGTATGTTTCCAGAATGGATGGAAATATTCCACTGTGAATAAAATGCTTTGACATTTCTTGAACAATTCTGAGTGAGGTGTCCCTGAATTCCGCCCACAGGATGGTCTTAGGGGCGAATAATGAAGATATTAAATCAACTGGTGAGAGTCAGATGATATATGAATGAACACTGTTTGAGGGACGTCCCTGAGGAAGTTAGTCAGAGAGTGATGATTGTTGTCTGTCGTGATTCGTCATGTAACAGATGTCATCAGGCTAGGTGGATGGACCCTGAACATTGATCTTCTTTAAGTGTGCCGTAGCCATCATGTGGTAAAATAAAGACGCTAAAAGCAAAAAAAAACAAAAAAACAAAAGAGACTTATATTAGTTCGTCGCTTCAACTACATGAGAATTTATCCAGTACTTAATAACGCCCCATGTATGCGAAACGACGCACTACAAGAAATCTCCTTTTGTACGTGTGACTAAATCCACAGAAATCTTGAGAAGTGCTCAGCTCTTGAACCTTTAAAATTATCTGTAATACACCTTACAATATAATTCTAAACCGTATCCCTATAACTCACTCCAAAATATCTCCAACTTATTCGTTTTTTTCCAAATGTACACATCTAGCTCACACATTCCATACCTCAAATACAGCCTTCCATCTAACTCCCACACTCGTCTAACTCACTCCCACTCCTCCGCTTTATTCCCACACTCCTAAAACTCATTCCCACTTTTCTCTAACACAGCACCGCACTCAGTATGGCTTACTCTCTTTTCTTAATTAACACAGAAGATTGAAAGAAACAAGAGGAAAGGCAGGGAAACCAATCAGTAAATGATATCTAGCAGCCCCTCTCAGGTAAGATATGTTTGGACAGGAAGCAGGGATGATGGAGAACCAAGAATACCACTGTTAATTATGGCATCTTAGACTTTTAATTTCCTTATCACTTCGCTCTTTCCTCACTTTCATTATCTTATTTTCCTTTCACTTCCTTCAACGAAACTCGTGAGTGATACAAGAGTTGTGTACTTATAACATATTTAAGTGGAGAGCTGCTGTGAAATGCTGGTATTCAGTTAATCAGTGTGACTTAAGTAGGTAAGGGTCGTCAGGAAACAGGACAAGTGTTTCCTGACGCGGGTCTTAGTCATATGATGACCCACAGTTGGAGCTTTTGGTCATCTGACCGAGGCCTTCCAAAGTGTGGCGATCCATAAAGTTAATGCTCGCTGAATCCCTGGATCTGGTCCAGCCTCTGGGGAGCCTGAAGAGGTCTCCAACTTAAATTTCCATCTATAAATTCTAATTATATATGTCTGTGAAGTTGCCAGTTGGTTGTCGGTAGTAACCAACAGAAATTAGGTTAGGTTAGGTAAGGTTCGACATGAAACAGAACAAGTAGTTCCTGACGCGTTACCTGAGCTTTAGGCATTCTGACCGAGGCCTTCCACTGGCTTACCGGTCCACCCCTCCCCCTTCCCTTTAAAAATAACGTTAACAGAAGTGAATACAGACACGCCCTCTTTTGATAAATATTTCTGCCCGGATTGGCCCAGAAACTGTGAAACCCTTGAAGATCCTCGTAATTTATTTTGGTAAAACGGGAGGAGGCAAATGTATTGTAAGAGTTGGCTGGAACTGAGGTTGGAAAATCTTGGAAAGAGAGAGAGGCAGCGTCTGGAGGAACTGGAATGACTATAAAGAGTACTTACGAGGTTCAGTAAAATAGCTGATTACTCAAAGATAACATTCCATTAAGAAATATATAATGGTTTTACCCCATCTGTCCTTCTTTCTCTCTTCTTTATTTTTATTTTTTTTATTTCGCCTCATCTTTCCTTTATTCTTTCATCTCCTTTTAATCCAAGAAAATTCTGATTTTTTTCCAGTTTTCTGACTGACGGGAAGTGCTAGAAGACAAATACCCTCCCACCTTAAGGAAGTGTATGATTGAATAAATGGGTGATAGAGATTTGTGGGTGATGAAGAGTGATTGGTGATGGTGAGTGTTGAGTGATGGAAAGTGATGGGTGATGAAGACGAGTGGATGGTGGGGGCTAGAGGGTGAACAGCAGGGTGGATATAGTTGGGTGGATAGGAGGGCGAATAGATTTTTAAGTAGCTGAGAGGGTGAATGGGTGTTCAAGACTTGATGGGTGAAAGAACGGGTGGGTGGGTGTATAAGTGGGCGATCAGGCAGGTGGGTTGGTTGGTGGCTGGGTGGGCTGGAGGGCATGGGAAGGAATGAGCGTGTCTGCCAACGACTTGTTTACACCTGAGCCAGAAGATACTGCTTGCAGAACCATCACAATGTTTCACTTCATTGTTTACTGTTATATATGCCAAGACTTGCTTTCTTCTGAGTGAAGATAATATGTATTATGTGTGCTGACTCTACTTATACGTTGCTGAAAATGTTTTTGTTGAGGTTGGTTGGTTAACTGGGCTACAAGATTAGAGTCTATATGAGGGTCGTTAAGGCTCCATGTAACCTGTTTACCACCAGTCAAGAATACTTTAATTCTTATAATATGAATTAATATTAACTCCCAGTGTATATTCATTGAGGAAATACACGCCTCTCAGTATATATATATAACCATCCAAGATTTTTTCTTTAAGCTATTTTGCTTACTTCTCCTAGGCTATAGGATCCTATATATTACACCATATATATATATATATATATATATATATATATATATATATATATATATATATATATATATATATATATATATATATATATATATATATATATATATATATATATATATATATATATATTTATTTATTTATTTAATCAATAACAACACTGCGACTAGCCGGGGTATCGAATCCGTGTTGTTTTAGCCCTCCTCATGGTGAGCGAAAATTCCACGGTGCTCTAACCCACGGGACCCCTACAATCCTACAAGAATCACGCACCCAGCAGAGCTAGGTGTTGTTCCGTGGTCCGAGGACATACAATGGTGTGGGTGCCTCAGAGCTAATTTCATTCTACTCCCCGTTTGGCGGGGTTCAGTGTGGTTCAGTGGGTTAAGGCGTCATGTGATTTTCGCTCACCACGAGGCAGGGACAAAACTACATGGGTTTGTTGTTATTGATTCAATATCACTAGTTCGTGGTCACAATATATATATATATATATATATATATATATATATATATATATATATATCAGATGACCCTCTAAACCGCGACATACTCACCCTTCCTTTAGAGTGCAGGCACTGTACTTACCACCTCCATGACTCAAGTCCTTCTAACCGGCTTTCCTGAATCCCTTCATAAATGTTACTTTACTCACACTCCAACAGCACGTCAAATCATGAAAGTTACTTGCCTCAATTCACTCAGATCTAACACATTCCCTATCTAACACGCAGCCCGTAAACAGAATTTTTGTAAAACTACAAAGATTGGAAATTCCACTAAAAAAGAATCTTGTTAACTCACTACTTCACCCTGAGTATTGATCAATAAGCTGGTCAACTCACTACCGCACCCTGAGTATTGAACAAGCTGATCAGTTCACTACTGCACCCTGAGTATTGATCAATAACCTGATCATTTCACTACTGTACCAGAGTGTTGATCAGTAAGCCGATCAGCTCACTACTGCACCCCAGTATTGAACAAGCTGATCAGTTCACTACTGCACCCCAGTATTGAACAAGCTGGTCAACTCACTACTGTACCCCCGAGTATTGATCAGTAAGCTGGTTAACTCACTACTGCACTTAGTGTACTGAACCACAAACTAATTAACTCGCAAAAAACAAAGAGGCACAATACCGTGACTGGAACAATACACAAATAACCCGCACATGGGAGAGGAGAGCTTACGACGAAGTTTTGCTCAGACTTGTGTATAGTTGACTCTATACAAAATATAGCGTATACAATTTATCATTGGCAAAACAGTCCAGCCAAATATAAAAATAATTATTCTCAGTAGAGCGACTAAATTTTTGCTTTAATGTTGATTGAATCATTAGTCTCCCACAATGAAGGGAAATGTAATCTGAACAGGGCTTCTAAGCTCCATTTACACCGGATGTAATTAAATTACCTTTTTTATCTGAATAGACATTAATAAAAATAATATTTAATTGTTAAACTTTAAACGTTGTTTTTCGTAAACTGATTAACGAAATGATTTTTGTTAACAATTATAAACACACAGTTAGCTTCTGCCTCGCAGAGTAACAACAGTCTTTGTATGATGATCATCTTTAGGGACTTGTTGCAAAGTTGTTGTTTTTTACGCAAGGGTTTTACAAAGTTCCTACCTTTTTTTTACAAGCTACGAGTTGTTACGTACATCATCTCATTTTAAAGTCATTCGGATTTGGCACTTCATTTAGTTATATTATTTTCATTATTATTATTATTTCACAATATTGTGACTCTCATATATATATATATATATATATATATATATATATATATATATATATATATAATTATATTATCATTTTTCAATTTATCAACTCTAATTAGTTGTTTTCTTAGATAAGATCAAGAAAACTGCGTGCGGTGCTACCTACCCGTGTAATACTGTGTCTCCCCGTGACCAGGTGCTCGCTGGAATGATGGCAAGCCTCACCACCCCACCAGACCATGTGTCCTCCCTCACCTTAACACAACGGGACACACCCACTCCTGCGACAACATCCACGCCCCCGCCCCGCCGCCCACCACCACCGACACAACGCCTCAACCCACGCCGCCCACCTTGAAGCCACTAGAGGAAATTTCTGAAATGGAATATTTTCAGGATGATTATATTGAAGGTACGTTTAAGTTACTGCCAGATGCTAATTATTAATATTATTATTATTATTAGTAGTAGTAGTAGTAGTTATTATTTTATTCTTATTCTTATTTTATTATTATTATTATTATTATTATTATTATTATTATTATTATTATTACTACCTACCTGGAGTATACCTGTAGGGTATTCCGGGGATCAACACCTATCACTGTTATTATTATTATTTTATTATTATTATTATTACGTAGTGTGAATATTGGTGAATACTGTATAAAAAAACGCTCCATATATAATGTCCTTTTCTGTGATTAGTTCTGGATCCGGACGCGTATTATTCCTCCTCCTCCTCCTTGATTCGCTGGTATTCTCCCGGCCCGGGTCTTTTCCAGATGGTGACCCGGCCTTGGCTCCCTGTCTTGGGAGTGTCTGAGACCTATGTCTGCCATGGGAGGGGGTACAAGTACCTCCTCACCTTCTGGGACCAACTTTCCCCAGGCCTAGCCCCATTCCTCGCTCTCACGGGACTCGTAGGGAGCAAAAAAGTATTATTCCTGGTCAGTCAGAGGCCAGGAGAGCCGAGTGAGGTGTGTGTGCGGCAGTACGTTGAGCGCAGCACCTGCAGCCAGATGTCCTAAGACGACACGGTTTGTTTTTGTAGGGATGGTGTTTTTTTTTTTTGGTAAGACTATACCATAGGTTATTTTATTGTTTTAAGTGCTCTCATGTTTACCTGTAAGGCCCTAGTGTGGAGAGGCCTGTTTAAGTTTTGGGAGAGTACTCGTATGGTGTATTTGCCTGCTGGTAGACACTCCGGCAGAAGGGGGGTGTCATTGAGCCTCCCTGTTTATAAATATTTATATATTTTGGTTTACTCACTAGTAGCAGTGTGTTAGTGAGACAGTGTGAGTACTGGGTATAGGAGTACTGGAGTGTGGTGATGTTGGGATGTATCAGAATAGGTTGTATGTTGTGTACTATTAATATATTATAGTTTTGAATAGATGAGTTTTAGACATCTTGCTGCAGGATCTGCGCTCAACGTACTGCCGCACACACACCTCACTCTGCTCTCCTGGCCACTCTGACTGACCAGGAATAATACGCGTCCGGTTCCAGAACCAATCACGGAAAATTACATTATATATGGAGCGTTTTTTTTTTTTTTTACAATACGTATTCACCAACACTACGTAATATTCTTATTCTTATTATTTTCTTGAGGACGAGCTAAATCCGCGAGGGATCACACATCTGGAAAATGGGAGATAATCAGGTTTGATTCTAGGGCGAAAGGTACCTTCAGTCCCTTGACCCAAGAACCCTTCTACAATAGTAACACGCCCTTCCCTCCCATTGTAAGACCAGGTGCTATTGTTTGTACTTGAATCTTGGCATAGTATTTACACTTAATTTAACATAAATTCAAATGAGGTCTTGCTAATAGTGAATAAATGGCGCAGGTTGCAAGACAAGCTTTTGTTGTGGCAGCGTTTTACTCTGTGTAGAGCTTTATCAAGCCCCCTCAAGCTCTACGAAGAGCTAAACGTTGCCCTATAAAAGCTCGTTCTGCGTCTTATGTCTTTTAATCATTATTTCAATATGCTTCAGTGTTACAGTGAGTGATGAAACACAGAATGAGACAGAAAAAGGGAACAATAGTTAAGGAATGAAACAAATGCGCAACACCTGGGTACTGATTGGCGAAACGTCATCAAAACATTGATACCCAGATGTCGCACTTATGTAAAGTTTATCACCTTATTACTACCGCAAACCATCAGTATAAAGAAGCGAGTAAAAGTGAAAATGAAAGAGCGGAAGCCAAAGGTAAACAAAGAGAAATGGAGGAAGATAAGAGCAGCCATGTTACTTGTCTCGGTAAATCGCAGAAATAAAGAAGGATTGGAAGAACCTGAAGCAGCCCACATGACTCTTTTTTTCTCAGTTAATGGGTCTACAGGGTTAGTTTAACATTTTCTGAGCTTATTTTACAGGCTGGTTGGTTAATGCGGTTTCAAGCCTGTCGTCTATAATAGGGTCATTAAGGCTACACTTAACCTTTTCACCACCAGAGCAAAAATATTTTAATCCCTAAAACAGAGATTAAAATAATCTCGGAGCATATATACCTCTACAGGCTGCGAGTGACACAGAAACAGAATCTACAAAGTAAACCTACGTGAAATTTCATCGTTTTCCACTTAAGCAGACGAAGCTTTATCATTGGACTTTATACAGCACAGCAACACTATGTCTGCAAAAACAAATTTACTCTGCTAGTGGTATCGGTAAATCAATGGTATATTAGCGACGACTTAATGAATGTGACACATGTACTGGCGATATGTCTCAATAAAGATACCCAGGTGATGCATATGTGTCTCATCATCTAAGACAAACAGTGAACTCCTGTCTTACTTCGGATTAGTTGTATCTTGTTATGTTCTAAGGGACTCAGAAAGCACCAATACTTCCTTTGTAATCATACAGCAGTAAATAAAACTTGCATCTCATTAGTTCAGAGTTTCCATTATTAACTTAGTTAATTAAAATGTTTATGTTTTCCTATCTTTCCATAAATATTTTCCCTTCAGTGATGTGTTCTTAGAACATTTCTAATTCATTCTTTAATTTAAATTCAAATCGATTATTTTTTTATCTTAGGAAATGATATTATTCTTTGTCTTTTAAATGTGATGGGAAACATAAAACATCACATCTAAGGTAATATTTAGTTTTTAACATGGTGACAGGAAAGCCAGCCGAAGGCCTCAGCCAAATGACCACAAGTTGTACTAAACGTATAGCGACCATCGAATAAGAGCGAATTTTTACCTCGAAATGATATTTCCTGGTGGTAAGACACGTTGCAGAGTTGTTGTTTTTAACTGACCCTATAAAAGTTTTACAACGGGTCTTTTCTTAGCTATTGTTGACAATACGTCACGTGGATCCAGTGTAAATACAGTACCGATTCACTCCCGTCTCTCCACAGAGCGTCCATCCTCGGCTGACTCGTCACAGCCGCACCCTCATTTGGGCCACCAGTTCCCGGAGGTGATCGTGTCAGCTGGAGTTCCAGTGTACCAGGAACCGCGGGTGCCCTATGGTCCGCCGCCCCGTGGAGTGGGTGGCAACTTCCACAAAGTGCCGTCCCCACCAACGGTGTCCGTGGGCACGGTGACAGTGAGGGTGGAGGAAATCTGCCTGGTGCTGGTCGTGCTCATGATCTGGGCCGGAGCCATCACGCTCTTTATCAACAGGTGAGGCAAAGTGCTCAGGTGAACTCAAACTTCTCTGTCAACCAGAATATTACGACTGGTGGTAAACACTCACAGCTTCAAAACTAAAAAAAAAACTTTTAAGCTCATTGCTTTGTTAGAGGTAAATATATATGGCAGACAGGTTAATTATATACTATAACTTGTAATACAGGGGTTCTCAACCAGGGGAGAATTCCCCCCTGGGGAATTTTTGGGTGTTTCAGTGGGAACTTCGACCACTGCTCAACAAAGTGTGACGTCCTGTAGATTATGTACAATCTGTAGAATTCTAGGGTTTTTTTAATTTAATCTGTGACATTCAGTTACCTTTATTGAATGTCACAGATTAAAGTAAAAATAAAGATAAATATTTCACTCTTTATCTGACTTTTTTTTTATTCACAGAATTTGGAGCGCATCATGAGTGTCAAAAAAGAGGGTACAATGATTCATATATTCAATAAGGTTTCACATCTATCATCACCAACTGAGAAAAAAGGCCTCAATGTGTTATTTGTAGCAAAGCTTTGTCAAGTGATTCAATGAGACCAACAAAGTTAAAGCAACATTTGCAAAATGTTCGTCTTCAACTTCCCCTTAAGGGAGGTTCCTTGACGCTGGTGAGGGGCTCTTGATCTAGGGAATTGGATTTGTGCGCCAGTTCCCTGAACTGAATACCTTCCATCCCCCCCTAAAGGCACTGTATAATCCTACGGATTTAGCGCTTCCCCAGATTATAATAATCATCTTCAACGTCATGGAAGGCTCTCCAAAATATGACGGTGGATTCCAAGAAATGAACCAAAAGGTTATTGAAGCTTCTTATGTCGTAGCACTGGAGACAGCAAAGCAGAAAAAGAAAACCATACAATTGGGGAAACTTTGATCAAACCTTGCGTTCTCAAAATGGTGGAAATTGTATTGGGAAATGGATTGGAGAAAACACTTGCAGCAGTTTCACTATCAAACAGGTCTGTTCAAAGAAGGATCAGCAACATGGCCATCGACATCAAGGATCAGGTTATACAGGAGATCAATCAAGTCTGCAGCATTTGGCTTATTTTCAATTCACCTTTATGAATGAACTGATGTGGCATCGTGTTCCCAGTTGTTGGTGTTTGCAACATATGTTTACTCTGGTCCATTGAAATAAAAGTTCCTCTTTTGTTCTCCTTTTGAAATACCTGCTAAGGCCTCAGATATTTTGGAAAAGGTTTAATTTTTCTATGAATCAGAAAAAGATAAGATAATGTCTGTGGTGTTGTACAGATGGATCACCAGCTATGTTGGGGACAAAATATAGATTTCAAGTTTGTGTGAAAAAGAGAGCTCTAAATGTGAAAGGCATTCACGGTATAATCCATCGTCAGGCACTGCCATCAAAAACACTTCCAGCTCCACTAGAGAAGGTTTTGTATTAAACAATCCAGTTGGTGAATTTTGTCAAAGGAGGAAGCAAACCATCGTTTGCTTCTTTTCCACACAAATGTTCGATGTTTTTTCAAGGGGAAATGTAACTGAGCGAGTATTTGAGCTTAGAGATGAGCTCAAATTATTTTTTGAAGTTCAGGGTAAGATGAAATTTTTTTTGGCTGGCTGGATGATGAGGAATGTATCATGCGCCTGGCCTATGTGGTTGACATTTTTGAGCAGCTGATTAAACTGAATCTTCAGATGCAAGGAAGGAATACAAACATAAAAGTCAGGGATTCCTTGCAAGCTTTCATGAGCAGGCTGGAAAATTGGAAGAGAAAAGTCATGATCAAAAAGGTTGCAATGTTTGAGAAACTGGCATCAGTTCTTGTTGCTGGTGGTGAAGACCAAGTGCTTCCAGAATTTGCAAAAAAAAAAAAATGAAATTTTGCAGCATTTGACTGCACTGGAAAATGAATTCAGTCGCTATTTTCCTGAACTCAGTTATGAGAAGCTGGATTTAGTGTGGAATCCATTTAAACTGTCAGATGAAAAAGTTTTTGATGATTGTCAAGATGAATTTCTGGCGCAGAATTCTGATTCAGGAGAAAGTGATATGTTCGATGAGAAATTAATCACAGAATTTTGGCTTTTGATGTGCGATTCCTACCCAAAAGTGGCAGAAAGAGCTATTCATGCACTACATCCATTTGTGTCGACATATCTTTGTTAGTCAGGCTTTTCAACTCCGTTGCAAATGAAAACGAAGAAAGAAGCAGATTAGTGGAAAATGCCTGCCCTTTCAAACCCTTCTCCACGAATCCGAGAACTGGAGAAGAAACAACAATCATAAGTTTCTCCTGACAGCAATCTTTATATATATATATATATATATATATATATATATATATATATATATATATATATATATATATATATATATATATATAATGTGCAAGAAAACCACTATGAAAAAATAGTTCCTTGATAATGTGAGTAGTCACGAAAGCGCTTGGAATTCTTCTATTTTTCATAGTGGTTTTTTGCATATTTTGATATCACTTTTACTGTGATCTTTTATATATATATATATATATATATATATATATATATATATATATATATATATATATATATATATATATATATATATATATATATATGAACATTGACAGGAAACACAAATATAAATACATTGGAAGAATATATTAAAGATTATGAATCTCCTCCAGCTCCTCCGAAGTCGGACGCGAGCTTAATATGCAGCATGCATTTTACCTCTGGATGGCCACGCTGAGGCGCTGGAACATGAACGTGGCTGCCCTTGGGTCGTCCCAGGTGGTGTCGATGAGTCTGGAACCTAGTTCTTTAAGGAAACGTGTGGCATTTTTTCTCCATGATCCCAAGGTCTCTGATCCCACTGGGACAAATTGATACTGTTGGCTTATGTCCCCTGTACTTGCCGATCTTGTACTCCTCCCTGTGATCAGCAGCTCCTCCCTGTCGATCGACACTGTGATGGATGTAGGTGTCAGCCAGTGTCGACACACAGGTATAGTCCCATACTAAGAGCTTGCCATTCTTCCAAGGACAGATGGTGATCCTGTCGGGGCGGATGCCTGGGTTGTGAGTATTGTTGGCTGCTAGTGATCGGAGCTCTCTCTTGGCTGGGCATCTAGCTGTAGCAAGGTTTCTGTTTATGATGCTGACTTCATTGTGTCTTGCATGCCAGCCCTTGGTTTTGGAACAGCGAAGACCATGTAGACCATATTGGTCGGCTTGAACATCGCCGCAAATACACGTATATTCCGTGTGAATTAGGGTAGCAAGGCGGAGAGCCACTGCAATACGGAGGGTAATAGGGTCGAGGCGTGCTTTCTTTGCCGAAATGGGAACTGTTTGGAGGAAGTCCCCAGAGTGACGTGCCTGAGATATATATTAGACATCGCTTACATATTTGCTTGATATATGCAAAAGAAACATAGAAATTGAAGCATTCTTCAGTATGCAATTCCTACTTGACTTGCTATCTGGGACGTTTTATCCGCTCTGGTAACTGGAATGATAAGAATAATGATTTGTCAGGACGAGGCAGATCATGACAAACGTTGGGTGTTTGAGACACACACACACACACACACACACACACACACACTAACTAACTAACTAACTAACACACACACACACAAAATGGTAACTAACACACGTACGCACACACACACACACATACACACACACACACACACACGAGGGCCCGGGTTCTATTCCCGACGGGGCGGAAACATTTCGAAGTGTTTCCTTACACACACACACACTCACACACATACATACAACAGGCCTAGTGTCAAATCGACATGTGCCTAGGACAAAATGGTAACTAACTAACTAACACACACACACACACACAGGGCTTGGTGGGCTAACTGGGTGAGTGACGTCTCTCATCTAGGTAGTCTACGGTCGTGGCTGTCCAGGAGGATGTTATTACTATTAAATAGGTTTTTATTTAATTTAACAGCCCCGGTGGCCTGATGGCTAAAGCTCTCGCCTGATGCATGGAGGGCCCGGGTTCAATTCCCGGCGGGGTGGAAACATTTCGAAGTGTTTCCTTACACACACACACACACACATACATACAACAGGCCTAGTGTCAAATCGACATGTGCCTAGGACAAAATGGTAACTAACACACACACACACACACACACATTTAATCCTCTTACTTCTTTTGTTCTCTTTTTTCACACCTTTGAATTTAAAGACTATGAGCTGTTATCCTACCTCAGGTCATTTCAAAGTCTCTATTTAATTTAAATACACTAGTATCCCGCCCCCTTCCCCGGGATGCAACCAAAAATAGTCGGCTAAAATCTGGGTACCTATCGGCTGCTATTTGAGCAATGGCAACAGGTATAAGGAAACATGCCCAAAGTTTCCACCTACCCCAGGATCAAACCCGGGTCTGTGAAGTGTAAGCTGAAGGCACTGCCTCATGTCTGTTTTGGGTTGTGTTTACCTAGCATCCTTTTCTAATTTCCCCTTTTTTTCCTTGTCTTTTTATGTTCTCCATTATTTCCATCTTCCATTTTTTATTCTCTTCTCGCTTCCCACCATCATTCTCCATTTATTATTTTATTTCTCTATTTATTACTCCCGATCACTTTACTGTCATCTTTTTTCTCTCATTTTCCTTCCCTTCTAAGTGCTCGTGATCTAACTAATTGTCGGTGTCCTCTTCATGGAATCAAGCTTCAATAATTCTAGTTCCCGGGCGCTATGTAACTCCTACGGGCTTAGCGTTTCCCCATGAATATAATAGCAATAATAATTCTTCAATTTTCTTACGCTGAACCCACAATGCCCTAAAATCTTCCAACACTTTTTCTTACAGATGTTCGGGTATTTTTTTATTTATGAAATTATGAAGCTTATTTTCTTCACTGGTTTTAAAATTATTGTTATATTTAGTGGTCTAGTGACATCACTGAAATTTATAGTATATTGAAAAAATGAGAGCAAAAATAAGAACAGCATCACTGTCACCGCCTAAGTATAACTTGCCGTTTTCTGTGACCAAAGCAAACTCTTTCAGAAATACAAGTCACTCTTTTTTTTCTTTTAACATATAAGTAAATTGGTAGTGTGCCTCGTAGTGAGCCGAAGAGAGTCGAGCATCCAACACTCTTTGCTTCCAATTACCCACACAGTCTAAAGTTACACTTTATAAAAATTTCTTCTACAGATGGGAAAAGTTATGAATGTTGGAGCCATACCAGCCGGCTTACACCTCGTCCAATACTCTTTGCTTCCAAAGACCCACGCTGTCTAATGTTACACATTAAATAATTTTTTCTACAGATGGGGAAAACTACGAATGTTGGAGCCATACCAGCCGGCTTACACAGCTCCTGTAGTGCCTCCGCGCCCCCCGCCTCCACCTCTGGGTCCTTGCATCAACATCCAGAGCACTTCAGACCTCACACTGACTGATGGCGGCGCGGTAGGAGGCAGGTATGACTGGGGCGCCCCTGAGAGCTACGGACGGGGATCTTTAGCTAGCGGATACCTAGGCATGGAAAGGTCACCCTCCTGCCTCAGTGTGCGGACTCTCAACCCTCAGAGGAAGGTGAAGAGTGCTGTCGATCTCGTCTCATTGGTCATGCAAGAAAAGATGTCTTCAAGTATGCACCTTTCAGCTACCAATGTTTAAGTGCATGACTGTCCTCAGCGTCTATAAACTGACACAAACGCTTTCCTTCCAACGTCCTGGCACGAGAATGACGGAGACGTTCAGATGGACGATTACCTCAGACGTTCATATAAATGTATATGACCAGCGTTTAATTACAATATTTATTTCAGACGATTACGCATGCTGAAGATACTTAACGTCTGGATACAAACTTATCTGAAGCATTCGGTGCTTGAGATGATATAAACACAGTCACTACGTGACGTTCAAAAAATAACTCTCCCTACCATCCCTCTCGGTTAACACATTTGGCTGTCAGTGTCTTTAGATTACTAATTCGTGTCGTTTTTACTTGCAGCTCGTTCAGGCACTCACAAGATGCCATAGTTGACCAGACATCTCCTGGCACTTACTCAGATAGGGTGGAGTGCCGCTCGTCAACACTGACTCAAAACACATTTTACGGCTTTAAAAATGTCCTTTTTCTTAGATGACAGAACAGAAATAATATCAAGATGTGTAATCAAAACAAGTTGAATAATAATAATAATAGAAATAATAATAATAATAATAATAATAATAAAATAATAATCATATTTGCATGGAAATAACTGCAAGTTGGTCCACTTGTTCGTGTGAATTCAGCAGGTCTGGAATGAACGTTTCATTCCAGTGAACAATGAATGGAGCCTTCTCAGCTTCAGCTTTCAGTGCTGTTTCTAAGTTTCAGCGGTGATGTTCTCAGTGTCGTTTTCAACTACTGACAGTTCTAGGGGTTTGGGAAGAATTTGCATTCCTGCAATGAATGGGCCTTAGCTTCAGCTTTCAGTGTTTCTAAGTTTCTGATGTTCTTTATGTTTTTTTTCTGACTGTTCTCAAATAATTTTCTAGATTTATGTAACTAAATCGTTATTTTATGAGGATCATGCAGTTTAATACTGATAAAAATGAATATACAAATAATATGATCACATTCTTAGTCGTCATTCAAGCACTGTCATTATAAAGTTTCCAGGAAGGGGCCTCAGGAACAACAAACTCTGGGTTTGAAACCCTTGAAGCGTAAGACTCAACACTGTAGAGAGTAAATATTTTGTACTGAAGTCGATGCTATTTCCCCAGGGGGTTCATGATATTTACCAGCGAGTGTAGTAATATTAATTTGAAGTGTCCCATGATATGTTTGCAGAACAGAAATAGAGTGGAGAAAGAATGAGTCATAGCTGAACAATATCAGGATTGATTTGTATTACGTGTGATATTAATAACATATTGAACATCTCTGATGACGTCGACAATTAAAATGAGTGACGCGGAAAGAAAATTATTTTTAAAGAAAATCTAGTGACGTCGTAAGTGAAGATAATCAAACGGAGAGAGAAAATGGAAGAAAAACATAAAAGAAAATGAAAAATAAAGCAAAAGGAGAGACAAGGAAAATGAAGGGGGATATGATTTGACGTTAATTTTGGAGAAAAAATTATTAACTTGAGAAGTATAGGCGCGATCGTAAAAAAAGTCTTTACATACACGATCACGCAAGAGTAACCTATACAGTGTAAAGTTTTGAGCAACATCAGATAATAACGTTGTTATTTAGCGTTATTTTAGTACGCTTCTTAATTAACCAGCTGGAAAACAATGAGACAACTTATCTAACCTATGTGAAAACAAGAGAAACAAGAACAGGGACATTTATTTCAGAAAGACAATCATTAAAGGTTTTAATAATTCCAAAAAATATCGGATAAATAAAGAATATATTCTTTTAATTTTTATTACTTTGCTGGAAATGTAAAATATTTTTTAAGTGTGCTCAAAAAGTAAAGGATTTTATGGTAATCTGTATATATTTATAGTACATGTTATAAGCCTTTTGAAATACACACACACACACACCAAACCTAACTTAGAGACCTCAACTAACCTAACCTAACGTAATTTATTTTAGCAAAATTCTGTTACACATATCATACATTAGTATAAATTTATTCAGTATTAATAAATATTAGTAATCGTTATGTTCAGATTGATTTTCATAGATTTATTGCATAAACGAATTTTCACTTTGATTATTCGGCATAAATGATCTTTGTTTTTTGGGGTCAACTCGCTGATTCAGTTTATTCGGCACCACATATAAGGATCTTCATGAAGCTGTTTTTATGATTTGATTAAGATGTATATTATTTTTAATAGTTGAATATAAAGAAAATTTCTCTAATATTACACGTCCTTATTACAGAAATAGATACAATGAATATTAGGAATATTTGTCACAGGAAATTTGAAAGGCAAAAAAAAGGCAACAATGAACGTAAGACATGGTAACTTTCTGAGTAAAATTTATGCTTTTTTTTTTCTCAGTAGAGATAAAGAAATGGGTAACAAGTTTACTGTATATTTTCATGAAAGTTGTTAAACTATTATATAATTGCTGACGACTTGTAAAATTGTACTAACACTTACGAAAATTAGATATTTTTCTTTCATCTTAACAAGCATCATGAATGTAAGAAAATCTAATAACAAAAATGTCCTTGACAGATTTACGTTTATTTGTGAATGTGAAAATGGTAAACAACACAAACAGGTTGATAAGTTCAACAGTTGATAAGCTCAACAGTTATGTATCTTTATTCCGAAATGTTTCGCCTACACAGCAGGCGTCTTCAGTCGAGTACAGAAGAGCGGATGAGTCCATCACCCTTGAAGACGTACTCTTCAAGGGTGATGGACTGATTACATCGTCTTCACATCTCCACTGCGTCAGCTAACTCTTCTGTACGCGACTGAAGAAGCCTCCTGTGTAGACGAAACATTTCGGAATAAAGTTACCTATCTGTTGAACACGTGTCTTACTTATCAACACTTATCAACGTTTATTCCTCACTGTCTCGAGGCGATTGAAAAAGTTTATAGTTTTGAAACCTATGTATGAGCAACAGGGAACAATGGGGAAGCGCGAGGGAGGGAAAAGACATGGGGAAAAGCTCCCCCACCCATATCAAGTCTGTGTAAAGGAAAAACAGCCTTATTGATAGCTTGCTTATTCCGTTTCAATTACCAATGAAAAAGTTCCAGC
>WNWK01000032.1:230000-272500 GCA_009830355.1 Cherax destructor
CAGTCGCAGGTAAACATTTGTGTGGAGAGGTTTTGTGAACTCTAGCCAAGGTATATATTTACTGAGGGATGTGAATATACTGTACAATGACATATGTGTATTTTATCAGTGTTTTTACACTGATAGTTTAATCAGTAGTTTATGTACCACCTTATTTGTGACGCTTGTGAATGCGGAATTACCTTAATGATCTGTGTGCTAGGCCACGGTGGCCCGTGGCCTTGTGGCAAAAGCTCTCGCTTCACACGGTGAGGTGTCCAGGTTCGATTCCCGGCGAGGCTTGAAACATTTAATGTGTTTCGTTACACCCGGTTGTCTATGCTCACCATCAGTATAAAAGGGGTACCTGGGTGTTAGTCGACTGGTGTGGGTCGCATCCTGGGACAAAACTGACCTAATTTGCCCGAAATGCTCTGCATAACAAGCGGCTTTCTATATAGTATTATGTCATTGATGTCTACTAGGCCTGTATGCCTTGTACATGTACTTATAGATATAAAGTTATTATTAATAGGCTCGTTCATCCATGGAGAGGAGTCTCCCTACCATACGTACCGCGTAGAACACGATACAAGAAAGGTAGATGTTATCCACACCTCTACATTTTTTTAAGAACATAAGAACTTAAGAAAGAAGGAACACTGCAGAAAACCTACTGGCCCATGCGAGGCAGATCCAATTCTCCCACCGGCTTAAGCCAATGCCTTAACCTTAACATTCACTTAAGGAAGGAGCACGGCATCTGACCTGGAAGCACAAGCTAGTCAGGTCCAACTCACACCCACCCACACCCACTCATGTATTTATCCATGACATAAGTTTCAATAATTTTTTATCTTATAAAAAATAAATGCTAGGTGCTCAGGTGAGCACTGACCCGCCCTCAGGGTGAGCACTGACCCCTCTCAGGGTGAGCACTGACCCCCCTCAGGGTGAGCACTGACCCCCCTCAGGTGAGCACTGACCCGCCCTCAGGGTGAGCACTAACCCCCCTCAGGGTGAGCACTGATCCCCCTCAGAGTGAGCACTGACCCCCCTCAGAGTGAGCACTGATCCCCCTCAGAGTGAGCACTGACCGCCCTCAGAGTGAGCACTGACCCCCCTCAGGGTGAGCACTGACCCCTCTCAGGGTGAGCACTGACCCCCCTCAGGGTGAGCACTGACCCCTCTCAGGGTGAGCACTGACCCCTCTCAGGGTGAGCACTGACCCCCCTCAGGGTGAGCACTGACCCCTCTCAGGGTGAGCACTGACCCCCCTCAGGGTGAGCACTGACTCCCCCTCAGGGTGAGCACTGACTCCCCCTCAGGGTGAGCACTGACCCCCCTCAGGGTGAGCACTGACCCCCCTCAGGGTGAGCATTGACCTCACCCTCACTCAAGTGTAAGAGTGGGTCAGGAATCGTTAAAGGCTGTCGGTAATAGTTAAAAGCGAAATCATTAGCTATAAGTCTAATTTCCCGCAAGTACGTACAAGTACAAATAAGAGTACAACATACTGTGAGGAAAATATTCACCTCGGTGAATAGCGTAATAATGTGTCAACCGCATTCCCATTTAGTTTAATATTATGAATCATGCGAAACTCGGCAACACTGATCATACACTGTCATCATGCACATTATTCACGCTGAAAAACTCGACTTCATTTTTATTTTGTTCTAAAAGCGATTTATCACAGTGAATTAAATTTGGAAATTTTCAGATATAAACAAAGACTGTTTCTTTTATTTCGTCATTAAAGAGAGCTTTAAACCGGTTTTGAGTGCATTTGACTTAAGCCCTTTAATCTATATAATATATTGTTACTATATTTATAATTGGGTGAAATTAGATTTTTTGAAAAATAAAGGCACATAGCAAATACAAATTTGTCAAAAAATCAACTAATTTCTGCTTATTATGTAGGAGTGGTGGTTGTGGTCGGATCAATGGGAAGTGGGAGTTAAGGAGTGATGGGATAAATGGGAGGGGGTGGAGGTAGTGGTGAGTTTGATGGGAGGGCAGAATTTGTTTTGGGGTAGGTAGGAGGGGATGTAGGTGGTGGTGAGGTAAATAGGAGAGGGTGGAGGTGATGTAAGAGGTATGATAGAAGGGATGGGAAGGGTACAACTAGCGGTGGGTTACTGGGAAGTGGGAGAGAATGTTAGAGTATGAGGGTGAGTGTGTGTGTGTACTCACCTAGTTGTGGTTGCAGGTGTCGATTCACAGCTCTTGGCCCCGCCTCTTCACTGGCCGCTACTCGGTCACTGTACCCGCTCCATGAGCTTTATCATACCTCTCGTTAAAGCTATGTATGGATCCTGCCTCCACTACATCACTTCCCAGACTATTCCACTTCCTGACAACTCTGTGACTGAAGAAATACTTCCTAACATCCCTGTGATTCATCTGAGTTTTCAACTTCCAACTGTGACCCCTTGTTGATGTGTCCCATCTCTGGAACATTCTGTCTCTGTCCACCTTGTCGATTCCCCTCAGTATTTTATATGTCGTTATCATATCCCCCCTATCTCTCCTGTCTTCCAGTGTCGTCAGGTCGATTTCCCTTAACCTCTCCTCGTAGGACATACCCCTTTGCTCTGGGACTAGTCTTGTTGCAAACCTTTGCACTTTCTCTAGTTTCCTTACATGCTTGGCTCCAGTATGGGCCTAACGTACACAGTGTACAGGGTCCTGAATGACTCCTTATTAAGATATCGGAATGCTGTGTGTTGAACATTATGGTGCACTACGTCAGACGCCGCCCCAATACTGCCCACATCAGCCTCAGAACAATAACTCTTCTGAATCAAGAAGATGAAGTTGTATGCTTAAGCTGTTTCTCATTCCTTCTTCTTAACTGATTTCGTTTCTTTCTTTGTCGATTTTATTGCTATGAAATAATCAAATTAAATAATTATTTAATTTGATTATTTCATAGCAATAAAATCGAATCAGATTCAGAAGGCATTAATGTGTGCTAGAACCCCAAGGTGGAGGAAAGAGAACGTGCTTACGTCAAAATAAAAATCAAGAAGACCATTATTTTTTAAGTGTGGTCACTGAATTTGGAAGGAATTTTGAGTGTATAGGTGTAAAGTTTCTCTTAAGATTCCTAAACAAGATGAATCATGGACTCCGGAGTATACAAAAAAAAATAATCACTAACAAACTTCTTTTCACACTTGACACCCATGTGTCGAGAAGAACTTACACAAATGTGTGAAATACACGCACTGTATTATCAGGAAGATTTAAATCTGATATTATAAACATTAATCAGTTTTGATATTCTTTAAGGCATGAAAGAAATTAAAAAAAAGGAAACACATATCTTCATGATTTGTAATCCTGTGAAGACAGCCTCGTGTGTACGATGTATATCTATACGTGCAAAATAACCACTGTGAAAAAAAATAGTGAACTGCCAAGCGATTTCGTGATTTCTCATATTATCAAGGCCCTCACATTGTCGTGGAGAGGTCCTTGATAATGTGAAAAATCAATAAATCGCTTGGAAGTTCACTATTTTTTCACAATGGTTGTTGTGCATATTTTAATATAGCTGTTTACTGTGATCTTATTGCATACACACACAACCCGCACATAGAAGAGAGGAGCATACGACGACGTTTCGGTCCGACTTGGACCATTTACAAAGTCACACTATGTGCGGGTTGTGAGGGTATTGTTCCAGTCACGGTATTGTGCCTTTTTTGATATCTTATTGCATATCTATACGTGCACATTTAAGAGCAAGAGAAAGAGAGTTTTTATATTTCTGTCTCGATCACAGATTCACTTTAGCCAAATTACTGAAGAGGGTTTCTGAGGCAGATAGATGCAGACATCTTCATACCTATATTTCAGTTTTCCGTCCAAGTGGTTTGTCACTTTTCATGGATCAGTGATTATGACATTTCAATCCAAACCTATACACGTGTCTATTGGTTCAATATCTACCTGCCTGGAGGGTGTTCCGGGGGTCAACTCACCCGTGGCCCAATCCTTGACCAGGCCTCCCTGTGGATTAGGCTGTTACTGCTAACCGCACGTAGTCCAACATACGAACCACAGCCCGAACGAACGAGTTTTAGGATGAAGCCTTGAAATACAGACTTAAGCTTGAAGTTCCACCTTTCATATTTTAATGGGACTACAATTATTCCCTGCACTAAACGAGAGGCTGAGTCAAATCTCTTGTCATTTAAAAGAGCGAAGGTTCAGGAAAGATAACATGGCGCAAAGCGTACTCACAGACATTGGCAGTGTGAACAATGGCACAGTTTGACATTAGGGAGTTTGACATTAGAGGGGCTATAGTTATACATTTTACAATATTAAGCTTGGGAAAAACGATAATGCACTATGCGAGGAGGTAATGCAAGGAATTTCAAATCATAAAAAATATGATTAGAGCGATGTAAGAACCAACTATATAGATGATTGATGGTAAAGACGTGGTGCCATAAGCTCAAGCTCTACCTTACTCCTTTTCCCCTCAAAGGCTCGGCGAAGTAAGTGCATCTCGTTTAGTGTGCACAAACACAGTTTCATGAGTAAATATTGTCGTGTTTGCTAAGAGACTAGAAGCCACGTTGATCGATTGTAGGTTCAGAGGAAAGGACTCTCAACATACACACACACACACACACACACAAGACACTGTACACCGTGTACGTCAGGCCCATACTAGAGTATGCAGCACCAGTTTGGAACCCACACCTGGTCAAGCACGTCAAGAAATTAGAGAAAGTGCAAAGGTTTGCGACAAGGTTAGTTCCAGAGCTAAGGGGAATGTCCTACGAGGAGAGGTTAAGGGAAATTGACCTGGCGACACTGGAGGACAGGAGGGTTAGGGAAGACATGATAACGACATACAAAATACTGCGAGGATTAGATAAGGTGGACAGAGACAGAGCTGAGTATCGAACCCTGCAACCACAAATAGGTGAGTACACACACACAAACACACACACACACACACATATATATATATATATATATATATATATATATATATATATATGTATACTTGATACATACATATATACATACACACAACAAGTTTACCCACACACACACACACAGATTCACAACAGGTCAAGTGTTTATCGACAAATGCCTTTAACAACAGGTTATTAGACTGCAGCAGTGGCACACACACACACACACACACACACACACACACACACACACACACACACACACACACACACCCACAGTGAACTTTGCTTCACGCACGGAGGGCAGGTTCAATCTGGTGGGGCAGAAACATTCAAGGTTTCCACACACAACACACACACATATCAACAGCAGGCAACAGTGCCTCACAACACCCTGACTGCACAGGCACACCACACACACACACACACACACACACACACACACACACACACACACACACACACACACCAGCAGTGACTGCAGCAGTGGCACACACACACACACACACACACACACACACACACACACACCAGCAGTGACTGCAGCAGTGGCACACACACACACACACACACACACACACACACACACACACCAGCAGTCACTGCAGCATCACAACGAGCTCATCAACGTTGCTAAGCTGAGGTAGCAAGAGCAAGCTTACTCTCTGTGGCCTCACCTAAAACAACGTTAGCTGGAAATAAGGTCAACAAAAAAACAGAGGTTGCGATGACAGAATAAGAGAAGAAATAAAAAATAAGAACAATGGAGATAGAGAAGCTACGTAAGATTAAGCAGACGGAAGAAATAATAAAGAAAGTTAATTTCGTACATGCTGGCAGGGAAGTAGAAGTGAAAAAGAAGCAGATGTTAGTAAGAGATTAAATTAATGTAGATATGAAGAATGGAAACGCCGAGGAAGGCAAGAGAAAGAGAGAGAGAGAGAGAGAGAGAGAAAGAGAGAGGAGAGAGAGAGAGAGAGAGAGAGAGAGAGAGAGAGAGAGGGAGGGGGGGACGATGCACGGGGAGAAGCTGGGCTGACCACGGTACAAGCGAAGGGTCTTATAGTTACCGACAATCACACCTTACGATAAGTTACACCTACACATTTAATTCCCCCCCCCCTCACTGCAATTCTCTCTCCCCCTCCCACTCGTCTCCTCTCAGTTCTGATGACCCCCTACCGCAATCGCCTCACCCCTTCAATCACACTCTCCCCTCAGTCCCCCAACACCCCCCTCCTCGCGGTACCCAGCGTCTCATCTAACCAGCCCTTCAAACACCTATCATTGAAAGCTCTCCAGTCTATTCATTACCAGATTAATTAAACCCTTCCTGTGTGATGAAATTATTGATATGATATATACCTTCAATTAAGTCAATACTATTCTTAACATCAGATATATATACAGTTCCGTAATTATTATTATTATAGTATTATTTTTATTATTATCATTATTAGCCATGGGGAAGTACTAAATCCGTAAGGAATATAAAGTAACAGTACCATTGCTGGAACAAATCATAAATAACCCGCACTTAAGAAATTTATGACGACGTTGGTCCGTTCTGCTCCACTGTCAAGTCACAATGGTCCAGAATGGGCCGAAACGTCATCGTAAGTTTCTCAGGTAAGGGTTATTTATGATGATTAACCCGTCGTGAGTCAGAGTTTATGGGAGGTAAATATGTTTGACCTGAGAGGGAGGGCAGCTATAGCTCTTTGGGTCAACAGCCCTTCACCCACATATAGCACCATTTTTTCCCTAAAGAAATGTCGCATTATGGATGTCAATACATTAACCATCCAGGTCCACGTCTTTAAGATTGCAGTTTTGGCCCATCTTTTGATCCCCCATACCGGGTTACCTTACCGGTGGGTCTTTCTTATTTCCAACAGGTAAGGGAGAGCCGCACCCCTTTGAAGTTAAATACCTGATTAGGTTTTACTTAGCTTCAAGTTTTTTAATTTCTTAAAGCTCAATTTGTAATAAGTATTCACATTCAACAAACAATGAGTGTCAAAGTCACAACGTCTTCCAGTTTATTAGAGTAATAAATTGGAATTAAAAAACTTTTAGATTTATCAGTTCTGTAAAGCGAAATAAATATTTTCATTCCCCTTTTAAGGCATAGTAAAATTTTAAAAGGCAGTTTCGTACACTCGGATTCAACAGAGGGCCATAAATCATGCACATGTTGAAATCCTAATTCTGCAAACATGTTTTCTCTTCCAGTTCGTGCAGCAGCTGATATATTTTTGAAGAGACTTTTCGCTTGCGATGCAGACTTCGCCAGTCGAATGCATTGATGAATTAAATTCATAAAGAAAGTAGAGGAAGTCTGAAGTAACTAGTCCCTCAGCACTAGTGAAAGATTATAAATCTCTTAGCCTAGAGGAAATTCAGGAGGCAAACTTGGATGTTAGCTAACTGCTGTGAGTTGCATCTTGGTGGGGATGGTAATATTCCATAGGGCTGGATTTGAAATGAGTTGAGGTAGGATAACAGCCCCTAACCAATAAGTTCAACCGTGTAAGGAATAACTAGATTCTGGTGTGTGCACATAGTTTCATGAGTAAATATTATCATATTTGGTATGAGACTTGAAGCAATGTCGATCGATTGTAGGTTAAGAGGCAATGACTACCAGAACACACACACATACAGACAGAACTCAATTTGACCATAGGCTGATGTTTATATGACCTGTAGTAATCGAAGTAAATAAATAGCCAGCTTGTTTGCGAGCGATTGATAAAGCAGAACAGTATGGGGGCAGCTTAATTCCAAATGACCGCCCGTTCCATTTTGTGTGGTACCAGCATACCCAGCACACCCACAACATCTGGTTCTGCTGACAAAAGTGATATTTATGAACTTTACGCCACAGTGGAAGCATAGATCACATGTCGAGATCTATCACTCGAGCACCATTGCCTAGGAAACATTTGAAGGTAATTACAGATGAGTTTCTTATGAGTTCTGTAACATACTTGGGCCACCCAAGATTTTAATGACTGGCAGAGGATAGAAAGTAAAATGGAGAATGTGTGTGAACGTTAGTGGATTTCATAATTTCCTACAGCCATCACGCTAACAGAGTGAGTGTATGTACCTCTTGTATGGTAAATATTTTTTAGTAATAATAAAAAATTGACGTTTACAGAAAGAAAACAGATCCCCTATTTGCACTTGATTATATCCAAAAAAAAGAAAAGAAATACAGCTATTGGTCTTATTCACGGGTCATGCTTCCCATTTTGTGTCAGGTTTAATCAACATAGTTCTTAATGGGAGGAGCAGCCACCTTCACGTAGTGAGTTCAAGGTATTCTGAATGACTCTAGATAATCAGTCATAAGAAATACCTGAGAGCGGCTCACACTGTATATATTATCTAAGTCTGGATAAAATATACCTGTATGTGCTCACCATATAGGTATACATGATAATCAGAGTATGTATGTTGACTGTCAGGACACAGTATATCTGTATGGGATTAAATCTAATTGAATTGCATTCCACGGGAAATCAAATATTCTCTCTCTCAGAAGCTCTAGCCAAAGTAGAACCTATCCTTATTACGTTATTTTTCGTACGCAAGTCCCAACGTCAATTTAACAATGTTCCCCGTAAATTTCAGGAATTAAGATTCAGAATTTAGTTTCGTCAAATGAGCAAAGGGAAAAAAATTACTGCAGCACGTCTGGCAACGCAGTGGCTGGAAAATACCAGGGAACATTTAAATGTGCATGAGTTGTGAGTTGAGGTGCGAGAATGAGTTGAAAAACGAGGTGATGTTGTGGTGTTGGTGGTGATAGTAATGATATTGGTGATAATGATGTTGATAGTGATCATGGTTGTGGTGGTGATAGTGGTTGTGGTGATATTGATGGTGGTAGTTGTGGAGGTGATAGTGATGGTGATAGTGATGGTGGTAGTGGTAGAGGTGATAGTGATAGTGGTAGCATCAATGGGGAGAGTCGTCGTTTTTCCTGTCAATTTTTTCCAAATTCTCCCTTTCCATTTCCCTTTCTTATCTACTCTTTTTTTCACTTCTGTATCTCTCTACCCCTTCCTTCGGCTCCTCCCCTCTCTATCAGTTTCCCTCTCATATCTTTATTTTTACTTTTACTCCCCTATGTCGTTCCCTCTGTTCCCCATCTCTTCTCATTCCTCTCCTCTTCATACACGATGGTTTCTCGATTTTTTTTTTCCAAAAATCACTGTACCGTATTACGTTAAACGAAGCAGAGTATATGAGAGAGAGAGAGAGAGAGAGAGAGAGAGAGAGAGAGAGAGAGAGAGAGAGAGAGAGAGAGAGAGAGAGAGAGAGAGAGAGAGAGAGAGGCCAAATGAAATCGCTAGCCTACAGATGGCTTCGACTTCATCCTGTTCCATATTTGTATGTCTCATAACAAAAAAAAGGCTTTCAAATGAGCTGATGTTGGTTACAGCTCCTAACTTGTATATGAAGTTAGTAACTCTAAACCTAACCTTGTAAAACCTGTATAAAGAGAGAGAGAGAGAGAGAGAGAGAGAGAGAGAGAGAGAGAGAGAGAGAGAGAGAGCAGACAGGTGCCTGAGTGTTGCAACTTTTCCTGGAGGACATAAGTTTGCTAGAACCCAAAGAAAGTTGAGGAGGAGATAAGGAAGATAAGGCTCGTCTTACACACAAACCTCAAAGTTAAATACAAAAGCCCTCCCCCGACAAAAAAAAAAAAAAAACTCTTTTGCATAGTTCTCTCTCCCACATACTGATCTCCTACACCACTGGCACATTCCCCGCTATGCATACATTATTAAAACATCTTCCGTTCTGAATTTCTTCTTTGGTCACTGTCTTGAACACTGTAGATGAAGACATGTTTGTAACACTTGGGAAATCTTCATTGTACAGACGTTTCGCTAACTAGTGGCTTAATCCATCAACGATTATTCTCTTTATTTGATCGATAGCGCCACAATAAAGAAACATCTCCACAATAAAGATTCCTAAGTGCTACACATGTATCTTATTCATCTGTTTGGTGGTTTTCTAAGCCATTAATAATAAAAATGTAAACAGGATAGTGAGCATGGAAATGAACACTTCTGAAATGAAGAGGAGGTTCTTGAGATGGATACATAGAAGCGAATGTATCGGAAGTACAGACGTGTTGGACGTGGACCCCCGAGTTTCGTAAAAACTTCACTCCTGAAGTCTGCTCAAGTGCCATTACCGAACGAATTTACTCCCTTAAGGAAAAATTTCACGTAGGTTAGTCTATTTCTGACCCCCAAAAATACACTTCCACAGGAACTTACAAAATTATACTTACATAATTGCACGATTTCCGGGGTATTCGTTAACCGAGGGTCCACGTATGTGGGGAGATTATTATGCAGTGGGGATGAGTAAGAGACATGTACAACATATGGGTGTCATTATTTTGGAAAAATTAAAATACCCAAGTGTTGCACGTGTGTCGTATTCATTGTAATCATCTATCATTTGCTATCAGAGCATCAGGTAAATTTATTTCTGCATGAGTTATTCTGCCACGTGCACGCAAACAAATGTTTTTAACATTGAGAATAGATTTCTCGTGGTTGCAAGAATCCTTTATCAATCATGGTAGCAAGATGATTAGAGATTATTAAAGACTTATGAAGTCCTCTTACTGAAAATGTTCTGCCTAAAATAACATTTGTACTTAAAACAGACTAAGATGCACTAAACGAGGTCGTGCTTAGTAGTAGTAATAGTGATATAATAGTTACTAAACTCTATTTACCATAAACGCTCAAACTTTTATTTCAACAAGACATTTTAGTGGGAACGTAACCCTATAATGTTACTTATTTTAGGCCTAATAACAGCTTTTCCTTGAACATGAAACTGTTGACATTATATATATATATATATATATATATATATATATATATATATATATATATATATATATATATATATATATATATATATAATTAGCAAGAACCCATTTAAAATTAAGTCCTTCCTAAAAAAATTTTTCATTTATGTTAATGTAAAAATTAATAGCAACGCTCTTCTTGCCGAATAAGGCAAGCGAAAATTTGTGAATGCAATAATTTCGCAAAAATCATTCTGAACCTAACGAAAAAATATATTTCATTGTGTTTATTATTAAATTATTGTAAACTTATCTAAAATATATTTAGTTGGATAAGACTTAATTAAATTGCGCTTGTTATAATAAGGTTAGGTAAGTTTTCTAAGGTTCTTTTGATACAAAATTATTAATTTTTACATTAACATAAATTAATCTTTAAACGTATAAAAGAGAAAAATTTAGAAAAGACTTAATTTTAAATGAGTTCTTGCTAATTGACCAATTTTACTTATTCTGCTCGAACGAGTGGTATTGATCAATAGCAACACTGCGCTAGCCAGGGTTCGAACCCACGTTGTACTGGCCCGTCATTGTGAGCGAGAACCACATGACGCCTTTACCCACAAGACCACCCAATGGTCCTGTGGGTAAAGGCGTCATGTGGTTCTCGCTCATAATGACGGCCAGTACAACATGGGTTCGAACCTAGCTAGCGCAGTGTTGATTGATATATATATATATATATATATATATATATATATATATATATATATATATATATATATATATATATATATATATATACATATATATATACATACTGTAACCCCGAACGAGTGATATTGATCAATAACAACACTGCGACTAGCCAAGGACTTGAACCCATGTTGTTTTGGCCCGCCTCATGGTGAGCGAAAATCACATGACGCTCTAACCCACAGGACCACGCAATCCACCACTACTCTCACCACTATCATAATCACGACGACCATCGTCACCACTCACCACTTACACCACCAACTCTTTCCACCTACATCACTACTACCATACCACCACCCACCACAATCAACCACGACCACTACATCACACCCACACCATCACCCAAGCTGCCCTTGTGGACTAGGGGAAGCACCTGGTGAATAAAAAATGAAACTTTCCCTCACAGGTCAGAAATATATTAGTGAAAAGCAAAGGGAGACACAAGCATTACAGCTGGCGGATACTGTGTAAACGCTGGTGTGGGGATCACTGTACACGGCACCTGTGTAAGTGTTAACTTGGGAAGTACCTTACACTGTACACGGCATCTGCTGAAGTGCTGGCAACATTTTACACGGTACACGGAGAGCTTTCATGTTGATAGTGCTGTAAAATTCGTGGCGGCCGCCTTGCTTTGACCGTCCAGGCATAGAGCGATCGGCCTCCCTGCATAGTAATTACGATTGAATGGATAAAATGATGGTGGTGTGGTGCCTTGCAGGTGGTATACGAGCAAAGGCAAGACGTGCTGTGTGTATTGAATTAATGCGATCACCTGAAGAGGGTTTCAGGTGTGTGTGTGCATGTGTGTGTACTCTTCTATTTGTGGTTGCAGAGGTCATGTGTCTGCGTCTGGTCTTGCCTCTCAAACTAGCCTCTATTGCATACCCTCTCTCCCGATTTCAGGAGCCTTATCTTACTTCCTCTTGAAGCTATCCATAGATCCTGAATCTACTACTTCGTTGTCCAGGTCATTCCACGTTTTGACCATGAGGCTTATGAAATACTTCCTAACATCCCTGTGACTCATCTGTGTATTTAGTTTCCAATTATGCCCCGGTGTATCCTGTCTGTCAACCCGGTGAAGTCTTCCGAGTATTTTACTTGTTATCATGTCTTCCCTGGTTCTTCTATCCTAATGTCGTCCTGTTCAGTTCCTCTAGCCTCTCCTTCTTGCTCATTCCCATTTACTCTGAGATTAGTCTAGTTGCATACTTTTGCACTTTCTCTAGTTTTTAACCTTAATATTTTGTATTAGGTGAGGGTTCCATACTGGTGCTGCATACTCATCGATATGGCTAACTTAAGCAGTATATATTGCCGAGAAGGACTTTATTGAGCTTCCTGAAAGTTATTTTTTTTTATTTACCAAGCGAACATTTGTTACTGAAATTATTCGTTTGATGTGTGCCGCTGGCGATGTGTTCGGCACTATGCTCACCCCTAAGTCTTTGCCCTTGAGTGAGATTTCTAGATTCAGCTTCTAGTCTTCTTTCTCCTTCCTTAATTTTCATAGCTGTGCATTTTCGGGGGTTGAATTAAAGCAGCCACTTTCTGACCATACTTGCAGTTTGCTCAGGTCCATTTAAAACGTTTCCTTGTCCTCATCCGTTTTTCTTCTCCTCATATACCAGAAAGAGTGTTGGTCTTAACACCAATCCTTGCAAGATCCCACTTGTAATACTTTCCCATTCTGACACCTCCCTTTTTTCAGACAATCGCTCTTTGTTTCCTTCTCATTAGGTGCTCATTGATCCTCAGTAGCACATTGCCTGTTACACCTCCTCAAGATTTTATCCCAATCTCTTGACCCTGGTGAAGGGCTTTTAAGCCAAGGAATTTGAGCTACTCTGTCCCATTTCTAATATCAGATCAGATTACTTCCCAATCCTCACATTTTCCAAGCGCAGTGTAACCCTTGTTGATTTAACACTCCCTTATCTTGATCATAATAATAATAATAATAATAATAATAATAATAATAATAATAATAATAATAATAATAATAATAATAATAATAATAATGCATTTGTAATTATTAGTAGTAATAACCCATCTTTACGAAAATGAGGCTAAGTTCCTAGATATATAAATATATATATATATATATATATATATATATATATATATATATATATATATATATATATATATATATATATATAAATGTGTGTGTGTGTGTGTGTGTGTGAAATGTTCCAGCAGCAACAAACTGGCTTCACTTGTTTTGTAAGGACAGTTTGTGCAACTTTTCCACTTACGGTTATATGTTTCCAGCGATATCCGCTCTGTAAATATGGCCTTATGAGACACTGTATTTGTCTTAGCCAAAACTTTTGCCATCAGAACGGACTGACATTAGGATTGGATGTCATAAGAGTATTAACATCAGTAAAAGTCTTAACGTTTCTGTATCTGTAATAGCTAGAAACCAAAAAAAATCATATAATGGAAAGATTTTGAGATTTTTTATTAAAAAATCTGGGTACACCAGCAGGATGCTCCTACCTTACTCTATATTATAGTAAAATAGCCATAAATGCACCTATTTTATCTTAGCGTATTCCATCACACAGGATAGGTTACTAATCTTAAGTGATGTAGATGAATGAGGCACTTGTGCAACATTTGGGTATTCTGGAAGCGTTTCGCCAGCCAGGGGCTTCTTCAGTTCAATGCAGAGGAAGGTGGAAGGTGAGGACTTTGAGGTAATCAGTCCCTCGGCCTGGAGTCGATGTGTTCGGTTTAATCTTGATAAAAGTTTTTATTTACATTAAGTGATGTAATCCGTTAGCCTGAGCTGGGAGACTTCAGTAGGTCAATGACGACATCGTCAAGTATTCCATTTCGAGTTCAGCAGCTACAGCAGCTTCAACGGTTGCGTTCCAGTTAAGTTACTGTTATGTGGGAATTACCATATCTCAGGATAGCCTAAGACACACACACACACACACACATACACACACACACAGCAGGGAAAGAGAGGATCTAGTAGCGGTCAGTGAAGAGGCGGGGTCAGGAGCTATGTCTCAACCCCTGCAACCACAATTAGGTGAGTACACACACACACAGAGTGATGAACATATCACAGAGTGAGACAAAAGAATATTGAAACAAAATTAATTTGTTAAATTTATGTACCTATATATGTATACATATAGACACCATGCAAATTCATCGTTGCAATAACTTGCAGAAAACCAGAATGAAAGCAATAAAACAAACACCACCTCACGAAAACTAATCAACCTAGGCTGACTAATGACAAATTAGGACTAAGCTGACTTATACTTCACCAGTTTACCAGGACCTGGCAAGGTCGCCAAGTAAGTCTGCGTCAAGTCTGGTGGGAACAAAATTACTCCATACTACGGCAGTTCATTGCAATATACCGAAATATTCATCAGTGCGAAAGAGAAACAGAATTGGAAATATTCGTGAGTGAATTTTTTTTTATTGGAAAGGGTATGAGGGCCAACTCCATTGAACTATTTGCTGTTGAAAAAACGAAAAGCACAATACCGTGACTGGAACAATACACAACCCACACATAGGAGAGAATAACTTACCACGACGTTTCGGTCCGACTTGGACCATTGACTTAGTAAATGGTCCAAGTAGGACCGAAACGTCGTTGTAAGCTTCTTTCTGCTATGTGCGGGTTATTTGTGTATTGCAACACTGACTATCGTATGTATCGAATTGTAATTTAGATCATTGTTGTCTTAAGAAACTAGGACCACATTCAATAGAAAATATATTTCATATCACTCGAAAGAGTTCCCATTGGTGTATAATGTGGCCCATGACCACTAGGCCATGATGTAACCCATGACCACAGGGTTATGAAATAGCCAGTGCCCACGGGGCCATGATGTAGCCCATTAACCACTGGGCCACAACGCAAAACAAATGGAGATTATTTCGAGTGATTTAAATTATTGTTCTGATGCATTTGAGCTTCTTATTTGTATATTAGACACATCTCTCGAGACAGGCGAACTATTGGATGAAAAGACTTGTCTAAAAAAATATGGCAAAGAGTATAAATTAAGGTTTGGTCTCGCACACAGAGGCGAACTGCCATCTGGTAAACTCTTGGGAAGGATAAGATAAGAGATAAGATTAGATTTTCTTCGGATTTTTAACCCCGGAGGGTTAGCCACCCAGGATAACCCAAGAAAGTCAGTGCGTCATCGAGGACTGTCTGTCTTATTTCCATTGGGGTCCCCAATCTTGTCCCCCAGGATGCGACCCACACCAGTACCTATTTGCTGCTAGGTGAACATGACAACAGGTGTAAGGAAACACGTCGAAATGTTCCACCCAGTCGGGAATCGAACCCGGGCCCTCCGTGTGTGAAGCGAGAGCTTTAGCCACCAGGCCACCGGGGCACAAGATGTGGTAAATTATAATTAAACAAATAAGAAGCTTTGGAAGCACTTACCTCTTAATCCGTGGAATTCAAACGTCCCTCCCCTTTCATCAGATCAGTCGGGATTACCTCTCATTACTAAGATGCTGCATGACCCTTGCGGGATTAGTGCTTCCCCGTCAATGCAATTAAAATAATCCTGAGCAAATTGAGTTTAGATCATTGTATTGTACAGCCTTCCTGGATTTTTAAAAATTAAAACATAATGAAATACATGTTACTGGAGTGAAAGTTTTCCTCATTAAGAATCTTACAAGGGATCATCTGTTGTGGGTCTCACCCCGGGGAGGGGAGTGTGTTATTACACCTTAGATTTACGCTGGGCTTTGAAATGAGCTGAGGAGATACGCTAACAGCTCTTAGCCTGTAAATACAGCGACGTAACAGTGAGTTGACTTGCTTGCGGATTAGTGTAACGTTCATTCACTGCAGTGTTTACATTTGTTTAATTTGCAAGGTTTCAGGACGAACAGAAATTAGAAACTTGTGCGCTACATTGTACTATGCCAGGTCATGGACCTGGCCGCGGGGGCGTTGACCCCCGGAACACCCTCCAGGTATGCCTCTTGACTGCATTGAAGTGCAGGAGGCTGGGGTTGTTGTATACTGGGGACACCTCACGCATCACACAGCAACCGAAACACAACTACTTACTGAAAAGGTTCGACTACAGAATGGAGAAACGACTTTGCACATTAAATATACTATAACATTACAGCCAAGTACATGACAAATGTTTAATAAAACAATAAGCTTATATAATAAAGAGACAAATTCATCATAAAAGAAAAACTCTCCCACTCCAACTACTAGCGAGCCGAGTTGAAATATATCCATTAGCGAAATTGAAGTTTCTGGGTGGAAAGAAATTCACGCAGTCAGTTCAGTGTTATCTTCTGCCCTCTCGTATACAAACACGTCCGTAATGAAGAGATCACCATAGAAAATTACGCTACATTAACTTAAATTCATGACTCGAGATGTGTTTACAATAAATTAGAAGTAAATGACCCTTGTGAACGTTTTGTAAACATCGAGGGAAAACATAATACTTTTCATTTTCAGGCTACCTATCACCCTTCAACGGGAAGAGGAGGTTGCCTTGATGCCGGTGAAGGGCTCTAGATCTAAGAAATTTCACCATCCTTCCCTTCCTTACATCGAACGTGATTACCTCCCATTCCCCAGGCGCTGTATCACATCTACGGGACTAGCAGTTCCCAGTGAACATAATAATAACTGCTGCTAATAATCTCGGTTTATAAAGTGATAATTCATATGAGTTACATATTTAGCATTCAGTACAGTTGTTATAATTTTACCTTAGTCTGAGAACCCTTTTCGGCCTGGGTATCTTGATGTTGAAGATTTACTGATTCAAGGTTGTGAAGCAATCATTCCCTTCCCAGGATCTGACCTGATTATTTCCCATGAATCATGATTCCGGCGCTGTATGACCCTTATTGGTTCAGGACTTCCCCATTAATAAATATAAACAGTAGTGTTTTCTTCTTTAAGGGAAGTGGAAAAAAATCCTTCCTCCGTAAGCCATGCGTGTCGTAAGAGGCGACTGAAATACCGGGAGCAAGGGACTAGTACCCTCTTCTCCTGTACAAATTACAACATATAAAAAAAAAATCTCTACGTTTCTTCTTTTTTCTTGTCACCCTACCTCGGTGGGAGACAACCGTTGTATTAAGAAAATAGTGTTTTTTACTATTATTTCTCAAGTCAGATTTACGTAATGTGCAGCATGTCTCCTAGTGATGCTAGGAACACTACAGAAACGTCAGCTGAAGGAAAGAAACATCAACGTGGCTAGAGTAGCATCATCAACACGAGCAGGGAAGAGAAACGTCAAATAGAGAAGGAGAGAATGATCTTGAGGATAAACGAAACATCAGTAAGAAGAGAGAAATATCAGCTGAAGGAGAGAATTATTAAAAAAATTAATCATGAGAAGGAGAGAAATATCACCTGGAGAAGAGAAACATCTGCAGGAAGATGAGAAGCATCAGTTGAGGGAACAAAAATATCAGCTAGAAGAGAAGGAAGGAGAAACATCAACAGGAAAAAATAAAACATCAGCTAGAGAAGCAACAGTGAAGGGACATCGTGAGAAGCAGAAGGCAACAGAGGTTCGTACCGAGGAACGAGATAAATAACTGAAAATCTTGTTGATCTTGAGGATGAGAGTGAGCGGGTGGTCCAGGATCACCAAGATGGGAATGGATGCTGGCGAAGATTGTCCTCAGAGGGAATCACACGAGAGGGAAAAACACAGTACCATCTCACGAATACCCATCAGGGGAAGGATTCGTTCGTTCGTAATATTCTTCAAAATAAATCACCTGACGGGAGTCTTATTCATATGGTGTATAGAGTCGAAGAAAGATATACGATGGAGACGATGATAATAATAATAATAATAATAATAATAATAATAATAATAATAATAATAATAATAATAATAATAATAATAATAATAATAATAATAATAATAAACTCTTCATAGATCATTTTCTGAGTAATATGATATTTGGAGAGTTTTGGCAGTAATTAATAAAATAATTTGTCAAAAAATGTTAAATTGTTAAAAAGACAGTTTCAACATACTTTCAGAATAAAGTGGTTTTTTTAGGGAAGGAGTGCATAAGAAGAGCAGCATCTCTGTGAATTTTGCAAAATAGCATCACCTGGGATGACCCAGTGATGGTTCACCAAGCTCCTGTGTGCATACCTGAGGCAGCTTACTCAAAGACAGAGGATTTCCTTTGCAACATTTTAGTATAATTATTGCAAGGTGTTGAGTGGGAGGGGTGGGAGACAAAATTGGATACATTAACAATGTGCTGCTAACCTATTCTAAATTATAATAATATAGTGGAAACGAAGGCCAGCTATGTTTCCCTGTCGTATTTCTTTACATAAGATAAGTTACATGCATAGGAACGAAAGCCAGCTATGTTTCCCTGTCGTATTTCGTTACATAAGTTAAAGGCATAGGAACGAAAGCCAGCTATTTTCCCTGTCGTATTTCGTTAAATAAGTAACAGGCATAGGAACGAAAGCCAGCTATGTTTCCCTGTCGTATTTCGTTAAATAAGTAACAGGCATAGGAACGAAAGCCAGCTATATTTCCCTGTCGTATTTCGTTAAATAAGTAACAGGCATAGGAACGAAAGCCAGCTATATTTCCCTGTCGTATTTCGTTACATAAGATAAGTTACATACATACATAGCGTTAAAACATGTTAGCCTGAGCTGAGAGACTTGGTATGGCAATGTCCTGGGAAATCTATGGGAGGGGCGCTTCCCAGGAAGATATGTGGGAGGGATAAATAATAGAAAGAATGAGTGGCCAGGAGTGGGTGTGAGTGTCCTGCCACCTGGGGTGAGAAGTCTAATGCAACAATGAGTGGCCAGGAGAGGGAGTGAGTGTACTGCCACCTGGGGTGAGAGGTGTAATGCAACAATGAGTGGCCAGGAGTGGGAATGAGTGTGCTGCCACCTGGGGTGAGAAGTGTAATGCAACAATGAGTGGCCAGGAGTGGGAATGAGTGTGCTGCCACCTGGGGTGAGAGGTGTAATGCAACAATGAGTGGCCAGGAGTGGGAATGAGTGTGCTGCCACCTGAGGTGAGAGGTGTAATGCAACAATGAGTGGCCAGGAGTGGGAATGAGTGTGCTGCCACCTGGGGTGAGAGGTGTAATGCAACAATGAGTGTCCAGGAGTGGGAGTGAGTGTACTTCCACCTTGGGTGAGAGGTGTAATGCAACAATGAGTGGCCAGGAGTGGGTGTGAGTGTGCTGCTACCTGGGGTGAGAGGTGTAATGCAATAATGAGTGGCCAGGAGTGGGAGTGAGTGTGCTGCCACCTGGGGTGAGAGGTGTACTGAAGTAATGGTTTGGAATTTTAAGTTAATTTAATTATTCATCACGCAAAGATCGCCTGACACTAGCCCTTCCGGATGTGAGCCCCATGATGGGGGTTCCATGGCGGGGGCCCCATGACGAAGACCTCTTGGCGGGGGAGCGAGTGACACACCTAGGGGGCTAGCTCTATGATTTGAAGGGCTCTTAAGCCAAGGGAAATAGAGCTATTCTTTCTATAATAACACTTCAACATCTCCTATTCCTTAGGTGCTGTGTGACCCCTACGGTTTAGCGGTTCTCCATGATGACTGAGGTTATAAATACAATTTTTTCAAAAATAGGGTCCACCAACATAGCGGGAGCCGAAGCTGTCTATGTATTCTGGTTGCAGGGGTCGAGTCATAGTGTATGTGTGTGTGTGTGTGTGTTTGTGTGTGTGTGTGTGTGTGTGTGTGTGTGTGTGTGTGTGTGTGTATGTGAGTGTGTGTGTGTGTGTGTGTGTAAAACTTCCCCTATTGTATACAACACTAGGGTAGCACCGCTGGTTAGGCCTCCCCTGCCCTGTTCCATCACGCGGTGACAATTAAACAGGATCACTGTGTATATCGAATAATCCTTCATTTGGACGACGTTTCGCTCGTAAGTAGAGCAACTTACAACCGAACGTTGCCCCAGCAAATGTTTTCTTGTCCATACTTGTATCTGTCCACAAACCGGTCGGCGTTACCACTTTCAGATTCCACATGATTTGATCAAGAGTAATATAAACACACGTAACTCTTGACGATCAACGAAATAAATACAGATTTAGTGTCATTCGTATTTGGCTTATAAAACAGCTGCACACGTAAAAAATACAAGGCACAATAACATGATCTGGAGAATTCAACCAAATAGCTCACACACGATAAGTGTGTGTGAGTGTGTTTTAAAAATGTATACATATCATATACATGGTACAATACACAGAGGAAGATATTGTAGAGGGAACAGGTGAATGAACTCTTCAGGGAATTAAGACATAGTTTGGAAATTGTCAGTGGTACACTTGCGCTGGTTGATTAGTTTTGACTTCAGTGAGGTAATGAAAGCGTCTCCTGAAGTCATTGATCTGGGCTCCAGTGAGGTCAGCGTTACCTGGGGTCATTGATCTTGGCTCTAGTGAGGTCAGAATTACCTACTGTCTTTGATCTGGGCTCCAGTGAGGTCAGAATTACCTGGGGTCATTGATCTGGGTTCCAGTGAGATCAAAGGTACCTAGGGGTCAATGATCTGGGCTCCAGTGAGGTCAGTGTTACCTGGGGTCATTGATCTGGGTTCCAGTGAGATCAAAGGTACCTAGGGGTCAATGATCTGGGCTCCAGTGAGGTCAGTGTTACCTGGGGTCATTGATCTGGGCTCCAGCGAAATCATTGTTACTTGGGGTCATTGATCTAGGCTCCAGTGAGGTCAGGGTTACCTTGGGTCATTGATCTAGGCTCCAGTGAGGTCAGAGTTACCTGAGGTCATTGATCTGGGATCCAGTGAGGTCAGGGTTACCTGGAGTCATTGATCTGGGCTCCAGTGAGGTCAGTGTTACTTGAGGGTTATTGATCTGGGCTCCAGTGAGGTCAGAGTTACCTGGTGTCATTGATCTGGGCTCCAGTGAGGTCAGTGTTACTTGAGGGTCATTGATCTGGGCTCCAGTGAGGTCAGAGTAACCTGGTGTCATTGATCTGCGCTCCAGTGAGGTCAGAGTTACCCAGGGATCATTGATCTGGGCTCCAGTGAGATCAATGTTACCTGGGGTCATTGATCTGGGCTCCAGTGAGGTCAGCGTTACCTGGGGTCATTGATCTGGGCTCCAGTGAGGTCAATGTTACTTGGGGTCATTGATCTAGGTTCCAGTGAGGTCAGAGTTACCTGGGATCATTGATCTGGGCTCCAGAGAGGGCAATGTTACCTGGAGTCGTTAATCTGGGCCTCAGAGAGGTCAGTGTTACCTGAAGTCGTTGATCTGGGCTTTAATAATTTTTTCCCGCATTGACTAATTAGTATCGAGTGGCTGCCGCATCTCCCTCCCTAGTCCGTCCAGCCCCTTCCTCCATGGTTCCTGCCGCCCCTTCCTCCATGGTTCCTGCCGCCCCTTCCTCCATTGTTCCTGCCGAACCTTCCTCCATGGTTCCTGCCGCCCCTTCCTCCATTGTTCCTGCCGAACCTTCCTCCATGGTTCCTGCCGCCCCTTCCTCCATTGTTCCTGCCGAACCTTCCTCCCTCATCCTTTCACGTATGTAGAAATAGTGGGAAATTTGTGTCCATGTCTCTCTCTAACCTCGCTCTGTATTCTCCTTTATCGGGTGTGTTGCGCTGACCACTGAACATCTACTTAATAATTAAACTTTCTAACTACTCTATACGCTGGTTGAGTATCTTGTTACTCATTAACATTAGTAAGTTATTAATACATCATTAATGCACCATTACTTACATGGGATTTTAGAATTAATAATGGTGGGTTTTTATTGATCAGTGTCTATTGATATCTGATTACCACCCATTCTCTAGGAGCTGTGACACCTACAGGTTTAGTGCTTCCCCATGAATATAAGAATAATAATAGTAATAATAATATAATAGTAATAATAACAATAGTTATTTTACTTCAGCTAATTTTATATTAAGCTTATATATCAAATATTTTAAAAAATCGTTTACTGTGATTTTTTTCAGTTTTCAGTTAAGTGTATATATACTCAGAGGTACATTTCTCTCAGTGTATATATACTCAGAGGTATATTTCTCTCAGTGTATATATACTCAGAGGTATATTTATCTCAGTGTATATATACTCAGAGGTATATTTCTCAGTGTATATACTCAGTATATTCTCTCAGTGTGTATATACATATATATATATATATATATATATATATATATATATATATATATATATATATATATATATATACAAAAACACACATACTTACATTGTCTCCCTCACCATTAAAATTAACAATTAAACATATCCCTCACCACTAAACATCTTCACCACTGAGCATCACCTTCACCACTAAACATCTCCATAACCCCTAAATATCTCCATCACTAATAAACATCCCTTAAACATCTCCCTCACCAACAAACATTACCATCACACACACTCAACATCTCCCTCACCACAGTCGTTCTTACAGTAATTAGCCATCTGAAGAGCCCCGCCTCCAGCGTTGCCCTGACAACACATATCCTTGAGCCTTCCTTCTGGCCAGGGTGACTCAGCCACGCACCGGAAAGTTAATGAACTAGGTTCTGTCTTCTGGGTTCCTTCATTGGGGATGAGCGGGGAAAGCCTTGATTTCGGATACGTCGACGATGTTCTTTGCCAATGGTCTAGAGATCACAACACTGATGAGTTCCTACCCAGACTCAATGGTCTGGTATCTTCCACTAAGTTCACACAGAGCATGAAATAGACAACACTGCGTTTTCTAGATGTTTTAATCCATCGTGTTGACAACAGATTCAAATTTACAGTTTATAGGAAGTCCACCAATGTGTTGTCATACATTCATTACTATTCCAATCATGAATTAAGGGTTAACAGGAGTGTTTTCCTTACAGTGTTTCTAAAAGCCTTGCGCATCTGCAGTTCGGAGTATTTAGAAGATGAAATCTCTAAGATATTTAACATAGCCACAAAACTGAGATATCTCAGGGATTTTGTTGAAAATGCACTATTGTAAGCTATGAAAACTTTCTACAGGACTGAGCCTAAGGAAGTGCCTGCCAGGAATGTACTAAAAAAGATCAATATCAACCTTGCTTTCAAAAACACTGGGACAGTGAAACAGAGGTTGATTAAAAACACACCGTCTAATAAGGTTGATGGGGTTTACAAGGTCGCAAGCACTGTGTTCTCTCTCTCATATATTGGTCAAACAGATAAACCACTGGAAACCAGATTAGCCCAACACCAGTACTCAATCAGGGAGGCCAGGAGTCGAATGCTATCTTTAACCATATCACTTCTTGTAATCACCTACCGGGGTGGGCTTCTACCCAAATTATTCCACCCAAAATTTCCGTCATGGAAAGAAACATAATTGAATCCTCTTTCCTGAAACATGATACGAATGCTGTATATAACTCAAATTATGGGTCGTACAAGCTCGATAGCTATTTATTGGGGTCTATTGTGCACAACCTTAAACAACAATGTTACTCAAAATGATAGGATTGCTCATTATGCCATGGGGTCTCGTGATGCTCTGGTGACGTACGACAAGTGTCTCCTCACCGAACATCATGTTACGTCCGTCGTTAATGGTGGCATATTCTATAACCCGTTTAACTGCTACTCTATCGTACATTTACAAATACACAAGGTTACGTGGTTGACAATCAATGATGGCAACATGATCGATATAATATATAAACATTAATAGTAAGTAAGCAGGCAGGTGGTTTTTTTTAAGGTAGGGATGCGAGAATACAGTTACATAAATTATCATACATAGTGGCACATATGTGGATCACCTAAGATAGCCCGGGGGAAGCAGACAGTCACTTGTTTCAGATGGGGTCCTAAACCCAACTAGGCACAGGCGTATGAAAGTACACATGGTTGATTGCAACATGGTAATTGCAACTAGCTCAGAGTTAGGCTGTTAATGGTGTTAAAGGATATTCGATAATTAATGAATTGGAATATAGGAATATTATCGGTATGTTATAGAAGATTCACAAATAATACAGGCATATTAACCGATACTGAGAATACTGGTAGGCAATATTTAGGAATATAAGATGAGATACTTCAGAGTATTTCCTGGAACATTCTAGAACCTCCCGTGACGTACGGCTTTTAAACTGACAAAGGAGTCCATTCATTTCTTTTATTTTAATAATTAGAAGGTTACACAGAATAGCAGCATTCCTTATGTGTGTTATCCACTATTACAACGTAATCTTTTATGTCACATGACTTGTTCTCAGCGATTAGAAAAACTTAGGATTGGCTAGTATAGCTCCTATTTTTCTATTTCCCGCTTTCTGTAAACTTGGAGGCCCTCGTCTACCCCATATGGGGCGGGGCCGGTGGTTGGGTGGGTGGCAAACGGACCGGTGCCTCTGATATATATATATTCTGAGAGAAGCTGGAGCTGGCCCGGGCCGGATGTACCGGCGAACCTACAACAACATGGAGCTGGCGTCACCCAGGCTACACTACTCTCAGAAAACTTCACCTCATTTCTTCAGCTGCTACTCTTGCCACATTGCATAGCTCCTGATGACACACTAAGATATATGTGTGTGTGTGTGTGTACTCACCTAGTTGTGGTTGCAGGGGTCAGATTCCGCCCGTTTATGTGTGTGTCTGTGTACTCGTGCTTTACTGTGGTTGCAGGTCGATCACAACCCTCTCTCACTGGCCGTCTGGTCACTCAACCCCCTCCATGAGGCTTTATGATCCTCTCCCTAAAGCTATGTCATGGATCCTGCCTCCACTACACTGCATGTGCATGTGTGTGTGTGTACTCACCTAATTGGCGTTGCAGGTCGACTCAGCCTGGCCGCTTGTGTGTGTGTGTGTGTTTGTGTGTGTGTGCGTATGTGTGTGTGTATTTCTCTTAAATTCAGTGTTTCATAGAATTAAGACACTCAGTGGGCAACACAATGACTGACACAAATTGCACACACACACATGTCCTCATTTTGCAGAAAATAATGATTAAGTAATTACTGTGTTTAATTAAGCATAACTTGATTAAATTTGATAAAACATACTGGGAAAAGCGCGCTAGAATTATATCGCGAAATAACAAAAAATAATACCAGTAGTTTAAGTAAAAGTAACTGAGTTGTTTCAGCCGCCACAAAGTTAGTTCCTGTGTTAAATGTTGAAGTGCGGACGTGGTGGGTGTGAGGTGAGGCTCCAACCACGCAATATTCAGTGAGCCAAAGTTGACAAGGTCTCCTCTCCTGGGGCAAAAGGTCAGTATCTTGAACTTTGCGCGAGGTACATTCGGCCATATACAAGTAAGTGATCGTGTATTGCAAACATATAAACCTTAGGTATTCCTCGCAAGTAATGGTTGTTGTGCCATGGTGATGGATCCTGCGTGAGCTTCACCAAACATCTTATCTCCCTTACACACCCCACCGGTAGCTAACCACATGAAAACTACTTTATCTTGCACATATCCAAAGCAAAATACACTTATTGATATCTTGACTCCCCTTAATTTACACATGACTAAACAAAATTCTGAATACAACTATTGCTCCATAATTCTTAAGCTAGTCATAAGTTTGCCTAAGACACTCCAATATAGAAACTGTATCATGCCAATACGACACCATTTCCATTAATTGATAAACTGATTGTTAAGTTCTTAAATATTTTGAACTACCTCAATTTTGTAAATCTAGTTAATCACTACAATTACCTAACCTTAATACCAGTATAATTATTGTGTCAATATAGAGTAAGATCTAGTATAAGTCTGCCTGAACTGCCTAGGCATACCTAGGCATATTAGTAGCCTTCTTGTAATAAGTATTTTATAATATGAACTAATACCATAAATTATGTAAACCCCACTTTGTAATATTATCAGAAATAAAGAATTTGAATTTGAATGTTTCAGCTCAAATAAAAGATTACAAACGACGCGGTACTGAAGCTGCTTCAGTGTTCAGTTTCATTTCAGAAGAATAAATCTATTGTGGAACTGTTTCGAAATATGATTTTAAATTTCAGATTAACTGAATGAGTTAGAAACTCTGTAAATAGTTATTTATGTACTGAAATTATTTAAAATAAAGAAACAAATTATATATAAGTTCACATGACTCACGAAATAGTAATGACATGATTGCAAACAAATCATACCACGGGTGGGGTTCGAACCCGCGGTCAGAACCGATGGTTCGAACCCCACCCGTGGTATGATTTATATATAAGTTCACTAGTAGCATTAAACAGCATGAATTAGAAATTTATCTATAACGATCTGATACAGAAATTTAAAAGAAATGAACTACTGCTAAGTGTTTTTTGCAATTTATTTTTATGTGGCAAGGAAGTAAAATGTTACAAGTGCAACTCTTATATGTGAGATATTAAAATCCAATAGTGCTCAAAAAATCAACAGTATTCTAACATTTATTTCCTAGTAGAAGTATATTAAAATTTAACTGTACTCTAATACTGAAACACAAAAGTACCGTAGTATGTTCGAAATCTCTCTCTCTCTCTCTCTCTCTCTCTCTCTCTCTCTCTCTCTCTCTCTCTCTCTCTCTCTCTCTCTCTCTCTCTCTCTCTCTCTCTCTCTCTCTCTTTCTCTCTCTCTAGAGCGCACACACATACCGTACACCTACATTCATACAAACATACATCCATAAATACATATATATATGCATACATACATACATACATACATACATACATACATACATACATACATACATGCATTACCCGAGTGAGAAGACGCAAAAAGACAGAGAACGCAAAAGAAAAAACAATGATTACATTATCCTCTATGAATAAAACATGGAGTAAAAGCGAGCATTCTCTCTGTCCAACAGATATTTGACTCACCTGGAGTCCTCGGCGTCAGATCCACCACACCACAAGACAGTATATCAGATGTCACTGTAGAGTGCATGTTACTGAAGACGATCCTTCCTCGACGGCCCTTCCTCGACGATCCTTCTTTGACGACTCTTCATCGAAGATCCTCTCTCGACTCTTCTTTGCCCTTCCCCAATCTTCATGACTTTGCATTTGGTGGGGTTGAACTCCAGGAATCAGTTGCTGGACCATGCCTGCAGCCTCTCCAGATCCCTTTGTAATTCTACCTGGTCCTCGTCCTTCACTGACGATTTTCCTTGATGTGCACAGCTCATCTACGAGCTCACCTATGTGGGTCTGTTTCTGAAAAATGCAAGTCGAATAAAAAAAAAGTACCACTTACAAGAACAGTGGAGACAGCTACCAGGGACAAGAACAGTGGACACAGCTACCAGTAACAAGGACAGTGGAGACAGCTACCAGTGACAAGAACAGTGCATATAGCTACCAGTGACAAGGACAATGGAGACAGCTACCAGTGACAAGAACAGTGGACATAGCTACCAGTGACAAGGACAGTGGAGACAGCTACCAGTGACAAGGGCAGTGGCAAGAACAAACTACCAGTGACAAGGGCAGTGGACATAGCTACCAATGACAAGGACAGTGAACACAGTTACCACTAATAAGGACAGTGAACACACTTACCAATAATAAGGACAGTGAACACACTTACCACTAATAAGGACAGTGAACATACCACTAATAAGGACAGTGAACACACTTACCACTAATAAGGACAGTGAACACAGTTACCACAAATAAGGACAGTGGACGCAGTTTAAGGACAGTGGATACGGTTACCACCAACAAGGACAGTGGGGACAGTTATCACTAACAAGGACAGTGGAGACAGTTGTTATTAGCAAGGACAGTGGAGACAATTATCACTATCAAGGACAGTGAACACAGTTCACTAACAAGGTCAGTGAATACAGTTATCACTAACAAGGACACTGAACACAGTTATCACTAACAAGGACACTGAACACAGTTATCACTAACAAGGACACTGAACACAGTTATCACTAACAAGGACACTGAACACAGTTATCACTAACAAGGACACTGAACACAGTTATCACTAACAAGGACAGTGGATAAGCATCATGTCAGTATTGACTAGTCTTAAAGTTTAACTCTATTGCAAGTCTATTGCTTCAAGTATATAGATGCACCGCCTTCCTTAGATCAAACCTGATTACCTCTCATGCCCCCACCTCCAAGAGGAACTGTATTAGTCCCATGGGTTTAGCGCTTTTCCATGAATATAATTATTAAATTATTATTAGCCTAAACTCTGAGCGAGATGGAATTTGTTTACCATCTTCGGGTGTTTGTCTGCCTACTTATCTTCGTAGCACAAGTCGATGAGGAAAGTTGAAGTAAATTGGCGGAGATAGAGAGAGAGAGAGAGAGGGGGGAGGGAGGGAGAGAGAGAGAGGGAGGGAGGGAGAGAGAGAGAGAGAGAGGGAGGGAGAGAGAGAGATTTCAAATGAGCTGATGTAGGAAACACCTCTCAGCTTGTACTTAAATCTGGTAACCTTTAATCTTGTAAAACCCTGTGTAAAAAAAATAGAAAGAGAGTGAGTGAGTGAGTAAGAAATACAAGAACAGATATGGACACATTCACAAATATACAGATGAAGACAAAGAAAGAAAGCGAGATTGGGATTTTCATTCGGTACAATCGTCATGCTTCTGCTAAAAAAAAAGATAAATAAAAGAGTGTGACTTTAGAGAGAGATAGAACTTCTCTCCTGAGTTTCTCTATCTTGTATTTTCCATCACTCTAATACGTAATAATAATGAATATAATAATGACTCTTCTAATTTCGTTCATGATGCAAATTATACTAATGGAAGTTCAAGTTCATTTATTGTTATGGCTTTCAGAAAAATTGCTGCGCTAAAAGCAGAAAAATGAATTAGCTTTCATTGGGATTTCTATAATGGCCAACTCTGCCTCTCTTAGAATAATGGTATTTTTTTATCCTTTCCTTAACTAGTGGGGTTATTAGTGTTATTCCATAATGACGCCCAAGTATTTGATTTACCCTCCGTGTCATTTAATATTTGATGACACTGCGTGACACACACACATGTAGACATAACACATAAAGACACTTTTACGAACCTACATATATGTATACGATAAGATCGCAAGCAACAGGTGATATCTTAATATCCAATATAACCACAGTGAAAAATAGTACTATTCTAATAGCTTTCGTGATTTTTCGCATTAACCTTGATAACGTGAGAAATCACGAAAGCGACTGGAATACCACTACGTTTCCCTATGGTTTTATTGCTCATGTATGTATATTTCAACAAATTGCTAGAAGGGTATGCACCTTGTCTTCGCTGACAGTGCAAAACTAACGAGAAGGGTAACAAGAGGGACCAAGACAGTCTGCAGAGCTGGTTCAACACATGCGTGAAGGAGCTCAATCTAAATAAATGGAAAGCTATATGGGCTGGACAAAGAGAGAGATGACAACGGTGATATGCGACCTAGGAGGCGAAAAAATTCAAATATCATGAAAAGAAAAGAAAATCTTCGGGTTTATCTCACGCCAAACATATCAGCAGAGGTACTTACAAACATATCAGCAGAGGTACTTACAAACATATCACCAGAGGTACTTGCAAACATATCACCAGAGGTACTTACAAACATATCAACAGAGGTACTTGCAAACATATCACCAGAGGTACTTGCAAACATATCAGCAGAGGTACTTACAATCATAGCACCAGAGGTACTTACAATCATAGCACCAGAGGTACTTACAATCATAGCACCAGAGGCACTTTCAAACATATTACCAGAGGTACTTACAATCATAGCACCAGAGGTACTTACAAACTAGTATATGACTTCAACAGTATATTGAAGACTAGCAAACCTCAGAGCAACATTTAGGAACTTGAACAGAGAAGTCTTCAGACTTTAATGCATGGTGTAGTATATATATATATTTGCTCCCATCATCCAGTATATGGTTCCTGTATGAAGTCCCAACCTCACCAACATTTGCATCAACCCCTAAAATTCATAAGTTTGCAACCAGATTAGTCTCAGAACTGAGAGAAATACGCAATGTCTTTTTTTTTTTTTTTTTTTTTTGAGAAAATGAACCTGGCGAATTTAATGGGGAGATGGATTAGGGGACAGCATTTGAAGAGGAAATTGCAAGGTAGAAACTTTTAATTAGAAGGACCAAGAACAGGAGACTCGAACGATTGCTGAAGACAGACGAGCTATAGAGTAGGTGTAGGTTTGGTAGAGGGTTGCTGAGTCTATCCCTATTTTCATTATCGCTTTCTACCTATCTCCCTTTCTCGATCCATTCCATTTCTCTCTTCTTATTCATCCCTTGCCTCTCTCTCTTTTCTTACCAGTCTCTTTTCCAACCATTACTAGTCTCTTTCTCTCTTTTTTCCTTCGTTTACCTCTCTTCTCTTTCCCCTTCATATTCTTCACTCTAATCACTCTCTCTCACCTCCATCCATTTTCCTCTGCCCTCACTCCCAGCCAGACACCTCCCAGCCAGACACCTCCCAGCCAGACACCTCCCAGCCAGACACCTCCCAGCCAGACACCTCCCAGCCAGACACCTCCCAGGTCTCAGTTTTCAGTGATGTTTATTAGATTTTGATCCCAGAGATAACGAGGCTGAGGCGAGTCCGTACTCCACCACCCTGAAGGGTTTACGTGTACCTGGAAGAACCTCGAGTGTTTGGCAGTACCTGGTGTATGTTTGGAAGTACCTGGTGTATGTTTGGAAGTACCTGGTGTTAGTTTGGGAGTACCTGGTGTATGTTTGGTAGTACCTGGTGTATGTTTGGAAGTACCTGGTGTATGTTTGGTAGTACCTGGTGTATGTTTGGTAGTACCTGGTGTATGTTTGGAAGTACCTGGTGTATGTTTGGAAGTACCTGGTGTATGTTTGGAAGTACCTGGTGTATGTTTGGAAGTACATGGTGTATGTTTGGAAGTACCTGGTGTTAGTTTGGGAGTACCTGGTGTATGTTTTGGAAGTACCTGGTGTATGTTTGGAAGTACCTGGTGTATGTTTGGAAGTACCTGGTGTATGTTTTGGGAGTACCTGGTGTATGTTTTGGAAGTACCTGGTGTATGTTTGGAAGTACCTGGTGTATGTTTGGAAGTACATGGTGTATGTTTGGAAGTACCTGGTGTATGTTTGGAAGTACCTGGTGTATGTTTGGAAGTAACTGGTGTATGTTTGGAAGTACCTGGTGTATGTTTGGAAGTACCTGGTGTATGTTTGGCAGTACCTGGTGTATGTTTGGAAGTACCTGGTGTATGTTTGGAAGTACCTGGTGTTAGTTTGGGAGTACCTGGTGTATGTTTTGGAAGTACCTGGTGTATGTTTGGAAGTACCTGGTGTATGTTTGGAAGTACCTGGTGTATGTTTGGAAGTACCTGGTGTATGTTTGGAAGTACCTGGTGTATGTTTTGGGAGTACCTGGTGTATGTTTGGAAGTACCTGGTGTATGTTTGGAAGTACCTGGTGTATGTTTGGAGTACCTGGTGTTTTTTTTGGAAGTACCTGGTGTATGTTTGGAAGTACCTGGTGTATGTTTGGAAGTACCTGGTGTATGTTTGGAAGTACCTGGTGTATGTTTGGAAGTACCTGGTGTATGTTTGGAAGTACCTGGTGTATGTTTGGAAGTACCTGGTGTATGTTTGGAAGTACCTGGTGTATGTTTGGAAGTACCTGGTGTATGTTTGGAAGTACCTGGTGTAGTTTGGAAGTACCTGGTGTATGTTTGGAAGTACCTGTGTATGTTTGAAGTACCTGGTGTATGTTTGGAAGTACCTGGTGTATGTTTGAGTACCTGGTGTATGTTTGGAAGTACCTGGTGTATGTTTGGAAGTACCTGGTGTATGTTTGGAAGTACCTGGTGTATGTTTGGAAGTACCTGGTGTATGTTTGGAAGTACCTGGTGTATGTTTGAAGTACCTGGTTAGTTTGGAAGTACCTGGTGTATGTTTGGAAGTACCTGGTGTATGTTTGGAAGTACCTGGTGTATGTTTGGAAGTACCTGGTGTATGTTTGGAAGTACCTGGTGTATGTTTGGAGTACCTGTGTATGTTTGACTGTGTATGTTTGGAAGTACCTGGTGTTAGTTTGGGAGTACCTGGTGTATGTTTGGAAGTACCTGGTGTATGTTTGGAGTACCTTGTATGTTTGGAAGTACCTGGTGTATGTTTGGAAGTACCTGTGTTGTTTGGAAGTACCTGGTGTTGTTTGGAAGTACCTGGTGTATGTTTGGAGTACCTGTGTATTTGAGTACCTGGTGTATGTTTGGAAGTACCTGGTGTTGTTTGAGTACCTGGTTAGTTTGGGAGTACCTGTGTAGTTTGAAGTACCTGGTGTTTTTGGAAGTACCTGGTGTATGTTTGGAAGTACCTGGTGTTATTTGGAGTACCTGGTGTATGTTTGGAAGTACCTGGTGTAGTTTGGAAGTACCTGGTGTATGTTTGAAGTACTGGTGTATTGAAGTACCTGTGTTGTTGAGCTGTGTTTGGAAGTACCTGGTGTATGTTTGGGAAATACCTGGTGTATGTTTGGAGTACCTGGTGTATGTTTGGAAGTACCTGGTGTAGTTTGGAGACCGTATGTTTGAAACCTGGTGTTGTGGAGTACCTGGTGTATGTTGAGTACCGGATGTTTGAGACCTGGTGTTGTTTGAAGACCTGGTGTATGTTTGAAGTACCTGGGGTATGTTTGAAGACTGATGTATGTTTGAAGTACCTGGTGTTTAGCTCTGTGTAGTTTGAAGACCGAGATATGTGGAAGCACCTGGGATGTTAAACCGGATTAAGACCTGTAGTTGAAACCAGAAGTACCTGGTGTTAGCCTTTAGAGACATGAGTTGAAGACCTGGGAAATAGTTTAGACCTGTGCTTATATCGGGTATGTTTGAGTACCTGTGTATGTTGAGTACCTGTTAGTTTGAGGAATACCTTTTTTAAGTGTGTTATTTGGGAGTACCTGGTGTTAGTTTGGAGAATGTGTTACTGTCAGTTTAGCGTTAGTTTGGGAGCACTGTGTATTCTGTTTGGGAGTACTGGTTGTTGATCTTGGGAGTACTGGTGTAATTGATAGGTTTGATGAGTACCTAGTGATTAGTTGGGAGGGTACCGGTGTTAGTTTGGGAGATCTGGTGTTGAGTTGTGTAAGTACCTGGTGTTAGTTGTGTATGAGTACCTGTGTGTTAGTGTTGTGTGAGTACCTGGTGTTAGTTTGCTGTGTTGACCTGTGGTTGATGTATGTGAGGAGCTAGTGTTTGTGAGAAGCCGGTGTTTGTGAGGAGCCGGTATTTGTGAGGAGCCGGTGTTTGTGAGGAGCCGGTGTTTGTGAGGACCTGGTGTATGTGATGAGCTGGTGTTCAGCAGCTCATGTTTAGGAGCAGATATCCAGACATGAAGGGTAACATAAATTAGCGTTGTTATCTCCCCACCTCTTCATAAGTAACGATTTATGATCAGAGAGATATGTGGAAAGACACACACACACACACACACACACACACATACACACACACACACACACACACGCACACACACACACACACCCACACACACACACACACACTAAAGAGAAATTCCCTGGGCAAAATTCTCTGTCGCTTACATCAGTTTAGGTGACATATCAATCTTATATTTTTCAAGAGGAGACAATTTTTTCCTCACAGTACGTGTGATCATCAGGTTACTTCAATACGTGGAAAATGTGCTTCTGCTCTTTAGCGTCTCTTGACACAGGCGTGAGGAGCAAGCCAGAGCTTTTGATCTTGGAGTTAGGGGAAAATATATATTATAGAATATGATAGGGGTGTGTGCGTGCGTGCGTGTGTGTGTGTGTGTGTGTGTGTGTGTGTGTGTGTGTGTGTGTGTGTGTGTGTGTGTGTGTGTGTGTGTGTGATGTGGAGAGAATGGAGGGGAGGGAGACTCAGTGGATAGGAGCAAGAGTGAACAGGACGAGAGAAATAAAGAAATTAATGGAAGAGGGAAAGAATGCACAACGAGAAGAGAAACAGGACATAGGGACCTAAGAGACAAAATAATAGAACAGAGAGGCAGGACAAGTGAAGGAAAAACAAGTGATAAAGACGAACATAAGACTTAACGATAGTGACACATTTTCCCACTCCAGTATTATTCCATTCCATTCTCCTCGTCATCTTTTCGTATGAATTATGCTCTTCCATTTTTCGTAATATCCTTTCTCTTCCGCCTCTTTTTCCCCTTTCTCTTCCTCCTACTTCTCCTTTTCATCTCTCCTCCAGCTATGTCCCAATACTAAGATGCATAAAAAATAAACAGAAAAGTGAAAATAATTAACATACGGAACTTATAAACAGAATAACATTAAAAAATTATCGTCTAAACAATAATATTGAAGAACTCAAACTATGAGGAGGATGAAAGGAGGGAGGGACGGAAAGCAAGAAAGAAGGGACAGAGAGGAATGGGAGAAACTGAAAAAGGGAGAGAAGGATTAAGGTGAAAGAAGAGGGAGGTTAGAAAAAAATAGGGTGGGATGCAAGGAGAAAAAGAGTGATATAAAGGGGTGTGTGTGAGGAAAAGGGAGAGAGAGAAAAAATAGAAAGCGAAATTTTACAAATAAATTTTAAGAGGTATCAGAGCACTGGAATATGCAAAGCAAAAGACACAGCAGATAAATATATATAATAATACGTAAATCAGCGTAAAACAAATGGAAAAATACGCATGAAAATGCATAGGCTCGAATGAATATTTTTATTGTGTTGCAGAGGAATGAGCAAAGATCACACCTATACAACACAATTGTCCTCAAAGATTTGTTAAGTTATACCATGAATTAAGGAAAGATCCTGGACTTCACCTTACGAAAGCAGACAAAGTAAATGGGATAGTAATTATGGACAAGGTAGATTATAGGAAAAAATAATAATATTAAAAAACAGGGAAACTCGTGCCCCTTAAACACTCCAGCATCTGATGCTTTACTGGGACTAGCGTTAACCCCTGCTTTACTGGGACTAGCGTTAACCCCTGCTTTACTGGGACTAGCGTTAACCCCTGCTTTACTGGGACTAGCGTTAACCCCTGCTATACTGGGACTAGCGTTAACCCCTGCTTTACTGGGACTAGCGTTAACCCCTGCTTTACTGGGACTAGCGTTAACCCCTCGTTTAGAAAATACTGAGAAACTTTCCTAACATTGTAATACCTCTTGAAAAATATTTTCACTAAGGAATTTAACCTAAATTGCTCTTAACATTATTTTTTTCCCGTTTTTGGAATTCTATTAACTTATGTAAACACTTGCCTGATGACACTGATAATACTGAAAATACGTAGGTCATATTTGTTATAATAAGCGGCTAGTAATTGGGAACTCGAAAACAGGAAGCCCAATATGGAAATGTCAAATAGACATTACAATATAGCAGGATTGTAGTGTCTCGAGCCTTGTATGCACAGGACTCAGACAAAGGGCCAGAGTAATTCCACGGAGCGACGCATCTCACATATTGACCTCACAAAGTCTACGGATATCAACCTTCATGTTTAACTTACTGACAAATTGGCATTCCCATTGTCTTTCAAATATCGAGACTATGGGTTCCCACAATTAAATAGCAATACAGGTGGATCCCAGATATATACATTTATAATATATATATATATATATATATAAACACTAATAGCAGCTTTCAAATAAGTAGCAGCCTCTCCGTTATATTTCGACTGTCTCTGTTGTCATTATCAGATATCTGAAAAAAGTCGTATGTAATATTAAACTACATTTTAAAATAAACTGAATAGTGCTGAAATAGTCGAAAAGTACTTTTGGTTTATTCATTAAGCGAGACGACATATGATAATTAAGCTATGGTCAAAGTGAAAAAATACTGTCATTAACAGTAACATGAAGGTACAATGAGAACATTATAAAAAAGTAATTCTGTGTGACGGAATTACGCAGCAGCAACAATAACAAAACAGCACTGGTACAGCGACAAAAGTAGTAGCAGCAGCAACAACAGCAGAAATAATAATAATAATAATATCTTTATTACAACAAGTACATGTACAAGGTGTACAGTCCTAGCTGACATCAGTGAAATACTTCAATATAGAAAACCCTTTGTTATGCTGAGCATTTCGGGCAGTTTAGGTCAGCTTTGTCCCAGGATGCGACCCACACCAGTCGACTAATAACCAGGTACCCATTTTACTGATGGGTGAACAGAGACGTCAGGTGTCTTATGGAATCACTTCCTAAATGTTTTCCAGTCGTACCGGGGATCGATCCACGGACATCAATGTGTGAGCTGAGTGCGCTAGCGAATAACAGTCACTACAGTAACAACAACAACAACAGTAGGAACAACAACAACAATATCAACAACAACAACAACAACAGCAGCAACAACAACATCTGTAACAACAACAGTAGGAACAACAACAACAATATCAACAACAACAACAACAGCAGTAACAACAACAACAGTAACAACAACAGTCAAAAACTCTAATTACAGGTAGTACAGATTTACATTACGAAATCTCATTACCAAATTTCGTAAAACTATATTGTGATGTTGGCAGTTAATGGGCCCAGTTGTTGGACGCTCCTGTTAAGCTCAAACTTCGCTAATGAGGAGCCTATGTTTGCCCTCTAAATTGGACTCTTTCACTCAGGTTTTGGAAAACATGCATGGAGATTTCCTGAATAAAAGTGAAATAGTGATAGAAAAGAGAAAGCGATGGAGATATATGACAAGACGAGTGATAATTTAGGAAGATAAGAATGAAAGGACGAAGAGGAGGCAGAGGTAAATACTGTATACAAACAATAGTATTGTGTGTACTCACCTATTTGTACTCACCTATTTGTGGTTGCAGGGGTCGAGTCATAGCTCCTGACCCCGCCTCTTCACTGATTGCTACTAGGTCCTCTCTCTCCCTGCTCCATGAGCTTTATCAAACCTCGTCTTAAAACTATGTATGGTTCCTGCCTCCACTACGTCACTTTCTAGGCTATTCCACTTCCTGACAACTCTATGACTGAAGAAATACTTCCTAACATCCCTTTGACTCATAGGAGTCTTCAACTTCCAATTGTGACCCCTTGTTTCTGTGTCCCATCTCTGGAACATCTTGTCTCTGACCACCTTATCTATTCCTCGCAGTATTTTGTATGTCGTTATCATGTCTCCCCTAACCCTCCTGTCCTCTAGTGTCGTCAAGCCGATTTCCCTTAACCTTTCTTCGTAGAACAATCCCCTTAGCTCTGGGACTAGTCTTGTTGCAAACCTTTGCACTTTCTCTAATTTCCCGACGTACTTGACCAGGTGTGGGTTCCAAACTGTGTGTGTGTGTGTGTGTGTGCGCGCGCGTTCGAGTGTGCGTGCACTTACCTTCCTTTCATTAGTTATACGTGGTTTCAGAGTCGGGTCCTAGCTCACAGCCCCTCCTCTCAATTTGCAGCTTGTCAGATTCACGTACACACACACACACACACACACACACACACACACACACACACACACACACACACACACACACACACACACACACAAACACACACACACGCCCCGGTGGCCTGGTGGCTAAAGCTATCGCTTCACGCACGGAGGGCCCGGATTCAATTCCCGGCGGGGTGGAAACATTTCGAAGTGTTTCCTTACACAAACATACAACAGGCCTAGTGTCTAATCGACATGTGCCTATGACGAAATGGTAACTAACAAACTAACACACATAATTACAATGTACCACAGTGTAATGAAGAAGGGCGTCGAAGCACAGTAAAGTGCTTCCTAAAGACATTTGAGACTAGGCAGCTACCAATGATACTTGTCCCAGTATTTTTAATAAGAGGGACAGACAGGCAGCAGTAAAGAACTGGCTAGTATCACTGATAAGGTTACAATGTAAGGTAATTGACAAGATAACCAGACGAGTGGTGGAACACCAGCACCAGAAGAGTGGTGGAACACCAGCACCAGAAGAGTGGTGGAACACCAGCACCAGAGGAGTGGTGGAACACCAGCACCAGAAGAGTGGTGGAACACCAGCACCAGAAGAGTGGTGGAACACCAGCACCAGAAGAGTGGTGGAACACCAGCACCAGAAGAGTGGTGGAACACCAGCACCAGAAGAGTGGTGGAACACCAGCACCAGAAGAGTGGTGGAACACCAGCACCAGAAGAGTGGTGGAACACCAGCACCAGAAGAGTGGTGGAACACCAGCACCAGAAGAGTGGTGGAACACCAGCACCAGAAGAGTGGTGGAACACCAGCACCAGAAGAGTGGTGGAACACCAGCACCAGAAGAGTGGTGGAACACCAGCACCAGAAGAGTGGTGGAACACCAGCACCAGAAGAGTGGTGGAACACCAGCACCAGAAGAGTGGTGGAACACCAGCACCAGAAGAGTGGTGGAACACCAGCACCAGAAGAGTGGTGGAACACCAACACCAGAGGAGTGGTGGAACACCAGCACCAGAAGAGTGGTGGAACACCAGCACCAGAGGAGTGGTGGAACACCAGCACCAGAAGAGTGGTGGAACACCAGCACCAGAAGAGTGGTGGAACACCAGCACCAGAAGAGTGGTGGAACACCAGCACGAGAAGAGTGGTGGAACACCAGCACCAGAGGAGTGGTGGAACACCAGCACCAGAAGAGTGGTGGAACACCAGCACCAGAGGAGTGGTGGAACACCAGCACCAGAAGAGTGGTGGAACACCAGCACCAGAAGAGTGGTGGAACACCAGCACCAGAAGAGTGGTGGAACACCAGCACCAGAAGAGTGGTGGAACACCAGCACCAGAAGAGTGGTGGAACACCAGCACCAGAGGAGTGGTGGAACACCAGCACCAGAAGAGTGGTGGAACACCAGCACCAGAGGAGTGGTGGAACACCAGCACCAGAAGAGTGGTGGAACACCAGCACCAGACGAGTGGTGGAACACCAGCACCAGAAGAGTGGTGGAACACCAGCACCAGAGGAGTGGTGGAACACCAGCACCAGAAGAGTGGTGGAACACCAGCACGAGAAGAGTGGTGGAACACCAGCACCAGAGGAGTGGTGGAACACCAGCACCAGAGGAGTGGTGGAACACCAGCACCAGAAGAGTGGTGGAACACCAGCACCAGACGAGTGGTGGAACACCAGCACGAGAAGAGTGGTGGAACACCAGCACCAGAAGAGTGGTGGAACACCAGCACCAGAAGAGTGGTGGAACACCAGCACCAGAAGAGTGGTGGAACACCAGCACCAGAAGAGTGGTAGAACACGTCTAGAAATAATGTTTCACTAACAACAACTAGAACGAACTTTGACAGCAAACCTTGTTTCACAAACCTGCTCTAGTTCTTTGACTGGTTGACAGAAATGAAGCAAGAAAGAGAATGGGATGCGTGAACTTCATATTATTGAACTGTAAGAAACCATTTGACATTGTATCCTACAAGAGATTGAGTAAAAAAATCTCGAAGAACAGGAAAGGATTAGAAAAAAAAATACTACAATGAATAAAAGATTCGATAAAGGAAATGACAGGCAGTAATAGTCCTGGAAGAGATATTATAGACAAGTGTAACAAATGGGGTTCCACAAGAATTGGTACTTTAACCGGTACTGTTTTCTGGTATACCTGTCAATGACACTCCGGAAAAAAAATGTCGTATCATGTGTCGTTGTTTCTGAATGTGAATATAATTGGGAGAGGACAGTGTGATACTACATCAGAACCTGGACGAACTGCAGGGTTAGACAGGCAAATGGCTACAGGAATTCAACCACAGTATATATAAGGTTATGAAAATTGTTGAAGGTAAAGAAGGCTCGAAACTGAGAACATGCTTGGAGACTGAGGTTGACAAACCACACACTAGGAGGACCTAGGAGAGAGCACAGTACCAAGCATATCGCCAGAGGCACACTTCAGTCGAGTAACTTCTGCATCGAATACACTCTTAGAGACCCTCCTTCCACTCCAGTCTGTCAATCCAATCTACCACCCCTCTCTACTACTGACCACTCTACTACCCCACGTTACCCCCTCGTGCAGTCACCCCCAACCTTATTAGCTCCTCTCTATCAACTCCAATCCAACTCAATTCTGCTATCGCTTCCTCTGTCACTCTCCAACTTTACCACAATCCCCTTTACAACACTTCTATTCATTCACTCCAACTCCCTCACTCCCTCTTTTCTTTATATGCTCACACACACGCACGCACACACACACACACACACACACACACACACACACACACACACACACACAAACACACACACACACACAATGGTAACTAACTAACTAACACACACACACAAGTGATGTAGTGGAGGCAGACTCCATACATAGCTTTAAGAAAAGGTATGATAAAGCTCATGGCGCAGGGAGAGTGACCCAGTAGCGGCCAGTGAAGAGGCGGGGCCAGGAGCTATGACTCGACCCCTGCAACCACAACTAGGTGAGTACACACACACACATTAATGAGAAGTTAATGAGAAGAATTAAATCAGTCGAGGATCAGGCAGGACTACAAAGAGACCTGGACAGGCTACAAGCCTGGTCCAGTAACTGGCTCCTTGAATTTAACCCTGCCAAATGTAAAGTCATGAAGATCGGGGAAGGGCAAAGAAGACCGCAGACAGAGTATAGTCTAGGTGGCCAAAGACTGCAAACCTCACTCAAGGAAAAAGATCTAGGGGTGAGTATAATACCGAGCACATCTCCTGAGGCACACATCAATCAGATAACTGCTGCAGCATTCGGGCGGCTGGCAAACCTAAGAATAGCGTTCCAATACCTCACTAAGGAATCGTTCAAGACTCTGTACACCATATACGTCAGGCCCATACTGGAGTATGCAGCACCAGTTTGGAACCCACACCTGGTCAAGCACGTCAAGAAATTAGAGAAAGTGCAAAGGTTTGCAACAAGACTAGTCCCAGAGCTAAGGGGATTGTCCTACAAAGAAAGGTTAAGGGAAATCGGCCTGACGACACTAGAGGACAGGAGGGTTAGGGCAGACATGATAACGACATATAAAATACTGCGAGGAAGAGACAAGATGTTCCAGAGAGGGAACACAGAAACAAGGGGTCACAATTGGAAGTTGAAGACTCCTATGAGTCAAAGGGATGTTAGGAAGTATTTCTTTAGTCATAGAGTTGTCAGGAAGTGGAATAGCCTAGAAAGTGACGTAGCGGAGGCAGGAACCATACATAGTTTTAAGACGAGGTTTGATAAAGCTCATGGAGCAGGGAGAGAGAGGACCTAGTAGCAATCAGTGAAGAGGCGGGGCCAGGAGCTATGACTCGACCCCTGCAACCACAAATAGGTGAATACATACACACACACACATACACACTCATACACATACACACAGTATGTCTACCCTGTGAGCTAAAAAAAAATCACTTATTGAATTTACCCAAGTTTCAGATTAACTTTTTTCAACTACTAGGTACATAGAAAACGTATTATCAGCTATAAAAAATGCAAATTAAAATCTTCAAGTAAAATATTCAGACTTCCTTTAGCTTCATTAAGGATCAGGAACTATCTCTCCCTCACACACCTGACTTATAGACCAGCTACCCAGGCTGCTAATTAAACTTTTCGGGTTGATGTGAAATTTTTATCTTTATTTATGTAAATATTCGTCAGATGAAGCTTGATTGAAGCTTCCCAGTATGTTGTTCTTTGTGTACCACTGACTGAAGTTGAGGGTATTTTGCTGCATGTATTCCTTGCTTGGAATGTAATTCTAAATTAGATCTCGGTGAATATAATGTGTGTGTGTGTGTGTGTGTGTGTGTGTGTGTGTGTGTGTGTGTGTGTGTGTGTGTGTGTGTGTGTGTGTGTGTGTGTGTGTGTGTACTTACCTACCTAGCTGTACTCACCTAGTTGTGGTTGCATGGGTCGATTCATAACTCCTGGCCTCGCCTCTTCACTGGTCGCTACTGGGTCACTCTTCCTGCTC